>CAMOHE010045195.1:0-83410 GCA_946598075.1 Artocarpus hirsutus | reverse complement strand
AGTACTTGAGGCAGCAAAGAGTAATGGCTACTGATCGATTCATTAAAGGGGGAAAAAAGCAGGATATTGTTGTTGGAGGGATTTAAATCAATGCATAATGCATATGTGGACTGAGTGACTTTTAGGAAGAAACCTTTGAATTTGGTAGAGGCCTTGGTCTTCCCTCTAAGGTTAAGCTAGCTAGATTCCTTTAGGCCTATATAGGTTACAACAACCCTCTTCTTAACTTTAACTTAGTCTTTGCAACTTAGTCTTTGCTCTTTTTTTTGAACACTAGTTGGAGAGCACGTGTTATGCACGTAAAAATTTATGTCATGGTTAATGATCAATTTATAATGAGACCGTAAAAATGTATATTTTACAAGACTTAAATCATTTATTTATATTTTTATTTTTCATTAAATCCTCTAATTAATAATATTTTTGTGTTAATAAGTATTTTTGTGTCTTAGTATATAAATGTGTTTAAAAATGTATTTTTAGCGTGTTTTTATGTTTAATAATATTTTTGGTAATTTTTAGATTTGTTTCGGTGTGTTAACTGTATGTTTAGACTATAACTAATCAAAACCGTAAAATAATAATCGGTTATTTTATTTTGAGTTTTAATGTGTTTGATAGTGTATTTAAGATTGTAAATAAGTTCTATTATACTTTTAGTAATTTTTAAAAATATTTTCAAATATTAAAAATTATATCTTTGTTAAATCAAAAAAGACTGAAAATTTTTAATGTTTCTAATTAATTTTGTAAATTTTAATGTAACATAAACATTTTTAATACTTTTATAAATATTAAGTTTATAATATAATAAATATTTTTAATTTTTTATATTAAAATATAAGCAAAAAATAGAGCATAACAGCACCGCAAACTTGGACATCAAATGCATTATTAAACAATTAAAATTTGAATTTTTAAAGAGGCAAACATGTGGCTTCATTAGAACCGTCGAATGTGCCGTTAAAGAGATCTAAGCCATCCATTCTCTACATGAGTTAGCCGCCGTCAGTCCATGCATCAGATTAGGAGTCAGACGTCAGCGTTGACGCTTGTCAACGGGCCCCAAGTGATAGTAGGCCTTGTTCGTTCTAGCATGGTCGTCTCTACATGTAGCCCTTTTTTTAGCCACCTGATCTAAATATGAAGAACCATCCTACGGTCTGTAACGCCCCCTTACGGACGTCACAGATATCGTTACATCTATTCTTTTTACCATTATTTAAGATAAACTATTTTATATAAAAACATAAAATTTGAAAACATACCCTAGGATCTATGCATATGTTTTTTTTATATATAATAAATTACTCGATTTTAAACATTTCTAAAATAGTTTATCACACCAAAACGAAAGAACCATAATTTGAATAAAAGTCAACACAACTTTTAAAATCTGCTTGCATAGTTCGGCAGGCCAAACTTGTCTAGTAGTCTGAACTTCAATCACCGGCAGGCCACCTGAAGCTTTACAAATCAGTGTTTAAAACTTGCTAAGTTCGATAGGCCAACATAATGTAATCGGTAGACTGAACTGCTGTAAAAAAAAGATTTCTGAAACAAGTCTCAATATATTTCAAATGTAGAAAACAAATGATAATACTATGAAGTTAAAAGTCATAGTTCAAATCATTAAAATTTCATCATATAAACATACTCAAAAATATAAAATATAGCTTATATTTTTAAAATTCTTTCCTTGGCGTTCTTCCATTTGTAATCCATCGTTCATGATTCACATACCCGTCTTTGTCTTCCACCTACTCAATAACTTTCTTACCCTTATTTGCAACATGATTCAAACTGAATAAGCTAAAGCTTAGTAAGTACATTTTATATCTCACAATGTAAAACATCATATGAACTTCATTATAAAACAACATTATCATAAGCATCATCGTAATAGTGCACTAGGCACAGTTTCATATAGAACATATCTTTCATTCCATTACCCGTATTAAAACTTTGATCATTTTATCTTTAGGGGCCCAAGTGTTGCACCATTAACATCATCATATGTGTGCTGTCATGAGAGGAGAGGGATAACTAATCCCAAACTAAACATGACATCATAAACATAAACATAACATAAACGTGGGTGTGCAACACTTATTTAAGTGATACATATATACATACATATATCTATACTTTTATACTTTAAAAAAAATCATCATCAAAACATGCATAAACTTTTATACATTAAAAACTTCCATAATAACACATCATAAGAAATCATCATAAAACCATCATGAACATAGATTTTCAAACTTTTGTAATCACATTATGTTGCAGGTGAGAGTGTACTTATCTAATAAGCTTACTTTACTTAACCGTATCTTAGGTGATGTCACCATGGTCTCGATGAGCTCACTTCTTGATGTATTCATATCATACATTTATTTAAACATAATATTAATATTCATTCTCATAAAATCTTCCAAAATCATAAAACATCATCCATGCTTCAAACTCAAGAAATTACAAGTACACAGTTGCATTATAGCATCATACAAACATTCATGCTAAGCTGAAAATTAAAGGATCTGCCTGACCCTTATAAATTCATAACTTAATAACTTAAAATTCATAAACAATTCGAGCACCAAACTTGGCAGGGTCAAAGTTAATACATAAACATAAAACCGTGATTTTTTCCTTGGTCATAAAAATTCAATTTGATATCTAAAACAAGTCAAACAACATACAACACAAAATATGCCAGCAATAACAAATCAGTGAGCAGTCCTTACTAACATTTGTATAATAAATTATCTACATCCTAGAATAACTTCACAAAATTCCTGCATGTAATAGACATATAAAACTATAACATATTCAAAATTGGGCTTCAAATAAAATCGGGATATATCAAAACAATGCCTTGGAATATCAGTGATAAAACTAACTTAAGGTTTGATAAGCAGTGAGTATTCTTTGGTAAACATTTTCAAACAATTAAAATAAAATTAGCTAGCCTCCAAAATTTTTATGACAACCTCTTATCATCTAAATACAGTACTATAAAAATTCTCATCACCAAATAAAATCATTTGTTCATACAAAAACATCACACAACAAGAAGTCTAACAATTCACTGATAGAACAATCGTTGAACCTAATCTTTATGAAAATTCAATAACGCATACAATATTTATCATTTCACCATGAGACTTTCCAGTTTAACACTTAATATATACATGAACGTATTTTTAAAATTTTGTGAGAAATAACCTTCATATGCATTATGAATAAAACCTATATTTTTGTGCAACACAACTAATCAGTAACAATTTTCTGTAAGTGGCAGAGAGAAGAAAATTCATATCTTAAAGTAGAAAAATCAAAATAATGTGAAATTTGGAGGAACATTACATAACACATATATGAGGATCATACTAAAATTTGAGAGCAAAAGAAAATTCCTAGACAAGGTTATGGCAGTCGGATTAAGGAGAGAGATACGTTTCAGAAATACCGAGAATGAGTTCTTACCTTGAAACAAATTCTTCTCATGCTTCCTTGGATTCACCCAACGAAAATTCAATATTTCTTTTAATTATTTGCTGAAAATAATGGAGAGAAGAAGGAGCAGTGTACATGGTAAAGAGGAAAAGAAAATGTTTGAGAAAGAAGAGAGGGAGAATGATGCACGATATAGGAAGAGAGAGATTTTTTTTTTTTTTTTTGTAATTGGAAAATTGTTGTTATTTAGGTTAATTTGGCTCTCTATATTTGTAGCAGGGAAATAAAAGAAAATGCTGCTTTCATGTGGATTAAAGGAGAGAATTAAGGGAAGGTCATCTTGACTTATTCTACTTGCCCAATTTGAATTGTGAAAAGTAGGAAACCTTATCATATAATTCAAATCATCATACAAGTCAAACCTTTTATTACCTAAAATAAGGAATCAAACCAAAAATATGCTAATCAATCAAAATATAATCATCCAATTATATCCAATCACATAATCATCTTTGTCACAAATTTAGGAGAGTTTTTTGCTGACCTCTTGTCAGCAGACTTCGGCCTGCTGACTGCTCAGTTCAGCTTGCCGAAGGCATGAAGTCCAGCTTGCCGATGAAATTCCATCAGCCTGTCATTTCATGAGGGACAATTCGGCCTGCTGAACTTGAAGGTTCAGCCTACCGATCTGCCATATCAAACATTAATTTATTACAATAAAATTAATATTAAACACACAAAGTAAATGACATGAACACTTAAGCACATCAATTTCACGTGGTTGTCACCTGTCATAATACTTAAAATAAAATAGTTAGTAACATTATATCATATATCAATAAGGGAATTACTTAACGTTGTTACTTATTTAACCTAATTCGTTACATGAAAATTAGTAAGTGTTACACGGTCTGCGTTCGTAGCCCACCTTATCTCACTTGGGCGTTTATCACGAGTAATTTTAGACCATTGGATCTTGTCTTCAAGGGTCCAGATTTCTTTGTTTCCATGCCCCCAGTTGTCACGTCACACTGGAAAATAAACTAGAATTTGCTTTCTCCCAAATTGTGAATAGATTGGAGAAAGAAGAAAACGTTGAAAGAGAATGTCATATTCTCTCCGAAAATTTCAACAAAGTGAAAAAAAATAAATAAATAAACAAAATTTCATCTTAGATTCGAGTTTTTCAAAATTTCTACAATAAAAAAAATATTAAATAATTAAATAAATAGTGCCATTTAAGGCCTATAAATACCAAGGCAATGCCCGGTACCCCCATCCTCCTTTTGTCACTTTATTTTGCTAGATGTAACTAGAACACTTCTTCATCCTCACTAAAAATAATAAAATAATATCTAAATTAGTGTAGAGAGCTTGGTAAAGTAGAAAGATAATCTTATATGTATAGTATTTTAGTATAGATTTTAATTCTATATCTATTTTGTAATGCTTATATTTTCATGGAATAAATTATATTTTCAAGTTTTTAATAATTGTTGTTAGTGTTGTTATGTTGTCAATTTTTACATAAATTTAATCATGCTTTCTTTATATAATTTAAGTGTCTTGCATAATTAGTATTAATAATAATGAAATAATGCTTAATTTTATGGAATGTATTTTACTGCAGTATGACTTGTTATGTTGTCGATTCTGGATATTTCATAAGATAAAGTGCTGTTGAAATCAACGTAATAATTTATTCATTTAAATATATTAATTGTGTTTCGTTATTATCTTTTCTATATTAAAATTATGTTAATTATAATTGTAGTGATAGCGATTATAATTTTTATAATTAGTGCACCTAATCATTGTGAGAGATGATTATTTTGCTACTTTTTATAGGAAGAACCTTACTGTATTATGACTTACTATATTGTTGTTCTCGGTTGACTTATAAAATTAGTAAAAGTGATTGCAATTAATAAAAAAAGATATAATAAATCAAATGCTTTTGATAAATATTATTTAGAGTTATAATTCCATATTAGTTATGAAACATATAAGGGATTCTCAAAGCTTCACCGTTTTAATTTCATGTTTTAAATGTTGAATTAAAAAATCATAAAAATATTGCTTTTATTTTAAACTTTGTTATGAACAACCTCTTGCCCTTTTGAATGTTTATTTTTATTAATCTCCGGAGTTACAAATTTTCACCTCTTTGTGGATATGACAACATTTCTATACTATAAACATCCGTAGTTTAAGGAAAATGTTTTGGGTGACTCGAACAACTCATTGAAGGGGAAAAAAACAAGGAACTATTGTTGGGGGGATTTAGATCAATGCATAATGCATATAGACAGTGACCTTTGGGAAGAAACCTTTGAATTTGGTGGAGGCCTCGATCTTCCCTCTAATCACTGGTCAAGCTAGCTATATCCTAGTAGGCCTATATAGCTTACAACAACCCTCTTCTTAACTTTAACTTACTCTTCACCCTTTTTTGAACACTAGTAATAGAGCACATGTTATGCATATACAAATTTACGTGATGGTTAACGTAATGACCGGAAAAATCCATAAACTAATAAGTATAATTAATTAAAGATTTTTCTATAATTATGCCATCAAGTTCATAGGAAAACATAAACTTAGAATTTAAAAGTTTTGGCTTCGGTAAAAATTACGGAAAATGTTTACGAGAGAGTTCAAAAATCTAAGAAAATGATTGATTTTAAAAAAGTCAATACATTTTTTTAACAGTCTGAGCAAAACTTGGGTCTTATAGTTAAGCATTAAATTAATTATATTATATAGCACTTAAGAATTTAAGTCAAGGGTTTTCTTAAAAAAAAAAAAAACCCGAACACTTAACATGGAAATTCCACTAAAATTTCTACAATTTTATAATTAGAGTGAATTTAGTAGTATTCAATGCTGTTAAGTGTCTCAAGGATATTTTTAGAAAAACTATTTAAATTAGGAGACCTTTCATCTTAAAATTAAAGATGAATGTAGCCTATCAACTAGGAACCTTAAATTTAATATATTAAAATTTCAAATATGAGTGCCGTGTTAAAGGTGTATGTATAGGCATATTATTTCAGTTAAATGAAATCAGTAAGCTCTTATTTATTTTCAAGATTTTATTATTAATGAAATCAAGAAATTAATGTTACAAGCACTAAGAACCTAGTCCATTATAGTAAAGGGTGAGAAAATTCTAGAATTTAATAATATAGCTCACATATTTTAATCAAGGATTTTCCTAGAAATATTATATATGAATTTTGTGATTGAAGAATTTACAAAATTATTATAAGAATATTCTAAAAATTCTATAGTAAATTTTATAATTAAATTTATTAATTATCGTAATTTAATAAATTGAATGATAAATTCTACCGCAACTAAGGCAGAAGAAATTTTAATCTATAAATAACACGAGAAATTTAATTATGGGAATTTTCAAGTGTAGTATTAAATTAGCAGTGTACGGAGAAATACTCTAACGCAAATTGGATCTTTAATTGCCAATTAATTGAAAATCAAAGCTATGTGACTAGTTGTATTGACAGAAAATGCTACGCAAACTCAGATAATAATATTGTTAAAACTATATCATTATTAAGTCTAAATAGTAAAAAAGTCAAGTTTATATTTTTATTAAGCCTAAAATAAATTTCCCCTAAAAAAGAAACACATAATAATATTAAATAACATAAAAAAAAAAAAAAACAAAACAAAACTTGTTGTCAATTTGAGGAATGGCCCAACACATTTGCTAAAGTCGTCGCCAAGTACTTGAGGCAGCAAAGAGTGATGGTTACTGATCGATTCATTAAAGGGGAAAAAAAGCAAGAAATTGTTGTTGGAGGGATTCAGATCAATGCATAATGCATATGGGCTGAGTGACCTTTGGAAGAAACCTTTGAATTTGGTAGAGGCTTTGGTCTTCCCTCTAACCACTGGTCAAGCTAGCTATACCCCTTTAGGCCTATACAGTTTACAACAACCCTCCTCTTAACTTAAACTTGCTCTTTACCCTTTTTTAACACTAATCTGTTTAATTCTTATATAATCAAACATTAAACTATATATAAATATAAAATAATATATATATATGTAATACAAGTATTTTGAGTGGGAGATTGGGAATGGTGTGGGATGTGACTTTTAGTAAGTGTCATCTTAATTAGGATGTGCTAGTTTCCACAGGTGCAAGCTGTTAAAAAACGATACATAGCGGAATTTTAAAAATTTTAAATTAAAATCTTTTTCAAATAACAAGTTCAACATGCAAAGTACATAAATTAATAACATATTTTACATAACTCTTTCATATACCGAAGACTTAAAAAAAACTGAGTAGAGAAGAATGTTTTGCAAAAGCCTCAATCAACTAGTTTTCTTCGTTATTCTCTTTCCAAGGTCAAAGTGAAGGTGGTCGTACATCATACAGTCTTTCCTCTGGCGACTCTCCTTCCAACCACTTGAGAAAACCAAGAACTAAGGTTTCAGATGTTAAACAATAGCTCTTTGAGAGTTTCAAAGTTTCTCTCACTAGAAAACTCACCTATGCTTCTCAAAGGATTTGAGGAATAATGAAAAATAGTTCTCTTTATATAGTGGTCGGATTTGTGGTTAGTCCTTATTAGATCTGACTTCAAAATTCAAGTTTGGATCAGTTTTAGAGTAAAAATGCGTGAAAAGCGTTTACTGCTTATCCTGGCGCGGTCGACTGCGTCTTTTTTGTATCGCAGTCAATCGTGACGTCGCGGACTTTGAATCAAATTCGATGTCTAACTCCTTAGGCTTTTCTGATTAATCCAATCTCAATCAATTAGATAAATCCCATAGAGCCTCAATTGCAATTCAAACAACCCGATAGAAAAGTTATCTGATTAAAATAGTCATATACAGATAAACACATATGAATAAAATATATTTAAATAATTCAACATGTTTTTCTTGAATTAATTCACAAAATTAATTCAACCAATAAACCAACCATGAATTAATAAATCCAATCAACTCAAATTTTAATCAATCTAATAATTAATATAAATCACCAATATATAAGAAAAGCATACTATATCATTACAAAAATTATTATGAACTAGCAAAAAGACTTGATGGATATATATAGATCAAGCTCCTATAATTATAAAATAATAGATCCCAGATATACATATTTTATAATTATCAACTCTAACGCTATTCTATTAAAATGTTAGAGCCGTATTCTCGAACTATATAAAATTACAAAGCTCCAATAAGCTAATCATCCATGACATATCATGATGTGTAACATCCCCATAGAATATTCATAATCGGCTTAAGAATAAATTTCATTTTACTTTTTCGATTATTTTTTATCTTATGCTCCATTACCTCACTATTGAAATACTTACTATCTATAAATAGTATACCATTCAGTTATACCGATGTATCCAAATGGTTAAACACTCTAGTCTTCCAATTATATGATAATGCCTATAAGAGAATATCATTAACCCTATAAAAGAGCTATAGATTCCATATCTATGAACAACGGGTCTATGTCAATCAAAAGTCATATCTCCAATATATCGGTATGCTTGCCATCATCAAATCAAGATGACCATTTGATACATCAATAAACACAAATGAAGAATGTGGGCCTATAGTTCATTTTAGGATTAAGACATAACACATATGATTGTCAAAAGTGAATTAATTTAAACAAACAGAATTATTAATCAAATTAATTCACTTTTTGTTCTGATCCAATTTATCGTCACCTGGGATAATATACCAGTGTGCCTACTCTCGGAGTCCCACTCCGATGACCAAGACAAGTCATCTCCTATTAAAGATGTAGACAACATAACGATCTTAGCATAAATACAACACTCAACTTTATTCCTTCAATTGTAGACCTTATTATTTGGACTATCACATTTAATATTCATGTCTTTCTCGTAATCTGTCTATCAATTTTAGCATGAATAAAGCACCCAACTTTATTCCCTCGATTGCAGACCTTATAATTTAGATTATCACCTTTAAGATTCATGTCTTCAACATAATCTGTCCGTCAATTTTAGCATGAATAAAGCACCCAACTTTATTCCTTTGATTGCAGACCTTATCATTTAGACTATCACCTTTAAGATTCATGTCTTCTACATAATCTGTTCATCATATGCACGATCTTAAAGGTTTAGACTGACAGTCCCATACTTTTGTTTACTTATCATATATTCAACAATAATGAACATAAAAAGGACAACATTTGGTATATGAATAATAAATAAACTCTTTATTGATTAAATGTTTCAAAAAACTTATTACATCATTTAATTCTTAAAGCGCTTAGTCTAACATCAGCTGCTCTCTCTTCATTTTTTATTTTTTTCAAAAAGTTATTTTCTAGTATGGAGTCTCTGAAAATTATAAACTGAAAATGACGTACCTTTGGTTATGAACCTGGCTCCAACGTTCCACCTTATGAGTGCAATAATGCAAGCAAGAGTGGCAATAAGGCACTCAATGGTGGGGTTGCCATGGCCATCACACTCTCCCCAAAACCCTCGTTCATTTTGCTTGTTAACTTCCCAATTCAAGCAATCTTTGAACATGGGTTTGCAAGGTTTGTCGGAATCATGATCTGGTATCATGGCCAGCCATGCGGTGTCATAGGCAGAAGGAGCAAGAAGCCAGCAAGGATAGATGTCCGACGCAAACATTGTTTCCTTAATTTTTTTGGCTTGATAAGAAATTGCAGAAAATTGCAATTCCATTATGGCAGAGATTGATTGTACAAGAGATTCAATTTTGAATTGTACTATACCTAGAGGATGAGAGGGGGGGCTATTTATATTAGTGTTGGAAATTCTTTTGATGCTTAAATTGAGGTGTCAATATAAGATGTGTGCGAGTTGTTGTGGTCATTGGGGGGTCCAGGACTCCCGTGATCGTCTGTTTATTCAACGGTATAAGTCTTTAAATTTCAACATCAGCTAACAACAATTCGATGAAAACAGAAAAGGCAATGAGAAAGAGACGCCCAAAATTCTACACGAAACAGGGTTCTACATGACCTTTACTGACTGTAGCTTATAATTTAAGTGCTTGGTTGAATTTACCAGTTTCACAAGCTTAGACGCTTCGTCAAGCTTTTCCTCCTCGACCAATCCATCAACAACATGCTTAAACACTGCAGCTTTCAGAAGCAGCCGACATTTGATAGCCTCCAAGCAAAGCTCATAAGCCATAGTGGGATCGCCCGCGATGCAACAAGCTGGAATAAGCGTTGCAAAAGTCACCATGTCAGGACTACATTCATTCTTTTGAAGCTCGCTGAACCATTTCTTGGCTTCCTTCAAATTCCCACCATCACAGAATCCTCTAATCAATGCATTGTAACTAAACACATCAGGTTTGATTCCCTTTCTCTCCATCTCACTAATTACTTCATCGGCCTCTAATCCTGCAGCATCACGGACAAAAATTCCTCGTAACCTCGCATTGTAACTCTTAACGTCGGGAACAATGTTCTTTCTCTGCATCATAGCCCACAACCTCTCTCCTTCGAGAAACCGGCCATTCCTATAAAGTGCATGGAGAAGCGTATTAAAAGTAACCAAATCAGGTTCCTTCCCATTGTTCTCCAACTCATGAAACACTGAAAGCGCGTCGTCAAAAGATCCTTTCTCGCAAAGCGCGTGAATGACAATGTTATACGAGAACAAGTCCGGCTCGATAGAAACTCTCCGAGGAAACTCCTTAAAAATCTTGACAACATCATCGAGCTTCTCCGCGTCAAGGGCAGCCTGCAAGAGCGCATTGAACGACCAGACGGTGCGCTCGCAGTTCAGCTCAGGCATTTCGTCGAACATCTTGAGCGCGTGTTCGAACATGCCCGATTCGCCGTACAAGGAAATGAGGCGTACCGTGAAGCCTTCGGAGCGAATGCTGTCGTACTTCTTTTGGGATTCGAGGACGTCTTCGATCATGGATAACTTCTTGGCGGCGGCGAGACGGCGGACTGTTTGACGGTAGAGGCCTTGGTTCCTTCGGAAGCTTCGGATTTCGCAGGATTTCTTGAACTTGTGTACGAGTTTCTGGAGCTGGGTATCGTCGGTGGAAGCGCTTCTGGCCAAGGAATTGATTACGACGTGGGTTTTGGATATGACTTTTGTTTTTGCTGCAGGTAATGATTTGGTGGTGAAGATATCGCGAAGACGACGAGCGACGGAAGACATTTTTTTGTCTGCTCCTTTGTTTCTTTTCTTGCGGCCAACGTTAGAAGTGGGCTTCAATGTTTGGTAATATAAGTAGCTCCTTGTTCTCTATGCAAGGTTATTTTAATATTAGAAGTCCACTTTTTATAATTTTAAATTTTAATAATTATAATAAAAAATAAATATAATATTTTAAATAGTATTATTTTTTAAAAATATAAAATAAAATAACACATTAAATATATTATTTTTATATTTTTTAGTAGCAAATATAATATTGATATTGGTATTCATATTAAAGATAATTATGCTATTTATACTCCGAAATAGTTCATTTAATTTCAACGTGTCCTCAAATTTTAAAATGTAACGTTATGCCGTTAAATTTTGAAATTTTTTGAGTTGCTCTTTCTATTGTATGCTCAATTTTCGTTTTTGTTTACCGTGGAAAGCCTTCGATCACTGAACTCCCCATGGCAATAGCAACACTACAAGTCGAACAATCTTCTATTACAAAATAAATTGACTCCGTAAAACATAGAGCAAATTTAGAACAACTTCGATAAAGTTCAAATTTTAGTTTTTTAGGAAAAATACTCTATGATATAATGTTATTTTTATATATGTTATGTTTGGTGCCAAATTACACACCCAATATAGCATATGTCAAATTTTAAGTGCCTAAAAAATACTATCTAGAATTCCGAGAACCGGCAAAGTAAAGCTTTCCACTTTGGATGATATGTCTCTCATTGAGAACTATCCCTCTTGTATTAAACCTCTTATCTTATAGGAGTTGGATTAATAAGAGATACCATTTTCCCTTCAAAAATATAAAGTTGTTCATGATTATATCTATAGACATTGTAAGGGAACAGGTTACTCGATTCCAATATGAAAGAGATAGAGTCGAGAATTCCAAAATAAGGTTTATGAATGTTAGATGCCCTGATTCGCATGAGGCTAAAATTCATGCACTCACAGTCCAAAGTTACAAATAAATGATCTCAAATTTTAAATTCTCTGATAAGCTGTATGAATGGAATTTTTTGCAGTTTTGTACAGCATAAGATGCCGATCAAAATCCACACTAACAAATTGTACAAGCTCATGCAGTCCTGCTGGCAATACTCATGTGCCATTGAAGTAGCAATTCAAGTTTTTTTGGTTCCGCGGATATGGTTGGTTTTCAAGAACAGGGCATAGGTAGACAATCCCATTGGAAAAAGAATTTATGAAGAGAAAAACATGATATCATTAGAAAACAATTTATTTCCTTGGATTTGTCGCTCTTGCTTTTTTTTTTTTTTTTGAATTATATTTAGATTTTAATTTTGTTCGGACGACAACCCATGTAAAGGACTTGTTGAGGGAAAAGGAATTGGCATACTAATTCGTTTTCTTCTTTTACTCTCTTAATTTAATGGAATTTTTAGAAGTATTGAAACAAACAAGATATTTCAACACTCAGCATGACATAAGACCCGATACTGAGTTCTAATAAATATCATTCTTATTTTATTAGAAGTTAACAATAGAAAAAAAAAATCCAAAATGATAATATTTTATACTTTATTTAGTAGTTTTAGAAAAATAGGAGGAAAATACTAAAATAAATGAAAAATATATATAGATAATTAGTACATCTATAAGAATAAAAAAGAGGAGATCATATGAAAAATGTAACCCATTCTTTCCTCTCCTTGAGTTATTGGCCATCTGCCAGAAGTTTTGGGTTTAATACTGATATTTTAGCAACAAATCCAATAAATGTAAGTGTAGTGCTTGGTGTGTCGAAGAAACACAAAAATTGCTAATTGCAGCAGAATATATGTACTTAAATAAATGTCTGCATTATAGTTAAACAAGACATTGACAACAAAAAAGATTATCGTCATGAGAGCTCAAAAATCCTATCTCACCATTTCATAATTCATGCCCTGACCAAATTCTGAAGCTCGGATGCTTCCTCCATCTTTCCTTTCTCGACTAGTGCTTCGACTGCCTACTTAAACACGGTCCTTCTTACAAAAATTCCACGATTGTTAGCGTCCAAGCAAAGCTCAAAAGCCTTATCGAGATCACCCGCCTTGCAGAGAGCCGGAATAAGGATCATGAAAGTTGCCAAGCTCGGAGTGCATTCATTCTTTTCAAGTTCAGCATACCATTTCTTAGCCTCCTCCAAATTCCCGCTGTCACGGAAGCCTTGGATTAGAGCATTGAAACAAAACACATCAGGTTTGATTCCCTTGCTCTCCATTTCACAAACCAACTTTTCTGCCTCTAATATTCTATTGTTACAGAACATTCCTCGCAGCCTCGAATTATAAGTCCTTACGTTAGGAACAACGTTCTTGCCCTCCATCATATCCCATATCTTCTCTCCTTCCGAAAACCGATCATTCTTATAACAAGATCAGGTTCCATCCGTTGTCCTCCAATCCACCAAACGCCGGTAGCGCTTCATCCAAAGAACCCATCTCGCAAAATGCATGGATGATAATATTATACGAGATTAACGATTTTTTTAAGTACCAAAAAAGAAGCACGGAGCAGCAGAGCAGAGCACTCGTAGGTTTTTTTTTTAAGTAGTGCGGAGTACTGATTTTGTATTATCTCAATGCCCAACCTCTAATACAATCAAATACAAGACATTAAATTTGTGTTTTCAGATATAAAAGAATATGTGTAGATTGGACAATTAGATCATACCAAAAGCCTACCATACTTTCCCCATAACATATATAAGCAAGAAGTATAATTCAAGCAACGCAACACTAATGTCCAAAAGAGGTAGCGCCAAAAAATTTAGTTATTGCATACTATTCTTGTATCTTTTCTATGTTAGCATTATGTTGAATAAATTTTGTATTAACGTTAACAAACGTATGTCATGAACCCAAACCCGAGTGGTGACGTAGTGGATTAATTAAACTAATTAAATAGGTTTAACTAAACACGTTGATTGTTTTAATATTAATAAGGAGTTGTTTGTTTTAAATACTCTTTTGTACTCAGTGAACTCAAATTTAGATTCAAGTATCAAGAATCATTTAGATACGCATTTGTTTCCCTCACAATCCAAATCCTTTGAGTATCAAGAATCTAAGTTTTTAGATTTCTGACTACCCCTAAACTTTTAATACTCAGATGTCTTTATAATAGTAAAAAGTGAAATTCTCTCTCCTATATTTGAGAGGAAAAAAATCATAACTTCTTAATTTGATATCCAATTGAGATAATTCTTTTTTCATTATATTCCTAGTGAAAAGAGGAATAAATTAATATCCATATTGCATTTTTTTAGGATCATTAGCATTAAGATTTTATTAGATTTGTTAATAAATCAAAAATTATTTTCACTACATTTTCAAAAAAAAATTCCAATTTCATTTCATACTCAGATTAAAAGTTACATGCATATCTAAACGTCGATTCGGATAACAATTCAAATCACTAACTCAAATCCTAATTCAAATCACAATAACTGAAATCAAATCATTAATTCGAATCCATTTATCAAATGGACTCTAAAAAAATCATTTTAGGGTAATTTATAAAAAAAGATAAATTTTTAAATCTTTATGAAATATTATCGACCTTTAAAATTTAGTAAGTAAAATTTCTTAAATGAGCCCTAAGAATAGGTTTAAAGTCATAAAGTTCATCAAGAAGGTAGTTTGGGCCTCACCAAACCCCACGTGGTGCACACACAGTACAGACATATAAAAATCATACAGACAACAGTCCAACATAAAAGTAAACACAGTGCATATTATTAAATGCCTTAAAAATAAATAAATAAATAGATAGGCCAAACATCTCATGGTCCACATAAGAATATCAGGAGCGTCCTATTTGGCGGCATTCTATGAATCAACTGGAGGGGGAAAATTAAAAAAAAAAATTGTGAGCAAAAGGCTTAGTAGTACTTGGTTTCAAAATCATTCATAAAATAAAATGTGTTAAAATAAAATAAAATAATTTAAAAGCAATTACAGAAACAAATCCATGCTTACCTCTCACCATCTGTGTTCATCAAAACTCAAAATAAATGATTAAACAGGTTAACACTTATTGTTCACTATCTGTAATTAGCTTAAATCGCGAATCAACATTTATTATGTGCAAAGCCACGTATCACCGCGATAGTGGCCCAATTAGGTTTTGGAACCTACCCCTAAGGTTATTCTCTACATGACCCGATCTTTGTATGGCATCATCTACTATCATATCATTTCGAACGAGGTTCAGTGTTCATTATCATTTAGTCATATCACTTTCTGGGTATTCTTGTACTCGATTATCGTTTATATTCATTATGATTCATTCATTGTCATTAATTTATCATCATTGTCATTCATTATCATCATTTGTTATCATTCATTACGATCGTATCCAACATCTAGTGGAAATAAATAAATAACATTAACTTATTTCTTAAAAAATTTTAAGAAAGAACAGTATGACAAAAATTTATTTTAAAATCAATACTATTGAAAAAAAAGGTCTAAAGTCCTACCTCATTTCCTAGCACCGTTCACGCCTACACTGTGAATCTCTATTCCACTAAACATTAGCTCCTCAAAACCGCAAGTAACCTTGAATGTAAACTAAATACATTAATCTCTAAATGTTGACATGTATCTCTACTATGCTATTCATGGTTCGTTTAATTATCATTAAACAATGAAAACTAGTGAAAATCTGCTATTTTTATGCAGCATTGTTGGCCTGCCAACTATTTAGGTCTGCCTTGCCGAATTGCTAATGTTCAACCTACTGACCATTTGAGTCCAACCTATCAAACTATTTGAATTCAACCTACCGAAGAATGAGTTCAGCCTGTTGATCTCTTGAAATTTGAAAAATTTTTAGATTTTGAGTCTTGGTGATCCCGAGCTTAAAAACTCAATCCAACCTATTTTCTTAAGTCTTAGAGCATGGGTTATGTTTAGAAATCATAGACTAGTACTCTAAAACACTTTTAAGCATTTTTTTCCTAAATTTTCATGCATTTTTACATGTAAATTCTAAAAATAAATGAAAATTGCAAAAACTCATTTAAATTCGGTTTTAATCCAAATAATACTTGAATTCGCATTTCAAATCACCATACAATCTTAGATGAAACATGAGTTAAGTTCAGTTAAACTTGGATCATCACATGCAACGAAAAAGTTTTATTCAAACAAGCCAAAAATCAAAGTTGTAATCTCAGAATTTGTGAGCACAAATTTCACTTTTAAAATCAGAGTTTAAAGCTCTAAAACACGTGTTTGATATGCTAGAAATGTGACTAACCTTGGTTTAATGATTTTGTGCAGCTTGATGGCTTCAAATCAAGCTTCCAACTACTGCCTTTGGCTGGAAGTAAAGAATTGGAGCAGCTGTGTTCTTGAGAGTAATAAGAGAGCAAGTTTGAGTGTTGTCTGATTGCACAGAGAAAGAAAACATGAAGAAGAAAAGAAGGAGAAAAGAGGGAGCAGAAGTGTAACACCTAAGTTTTCTATTTAATAGTAAATAGAGAGTCAAACGCTAAAATTGGCGACAATGATACTTTTATTAACATGCTATTTAATGATATTACAGGTGACAGCGATAAAAGTTTTGATGTGTTAAAAAAGTTTCGTGTCAATTATATAGAGATTATAGTTATTTATGAATTAATAATATGAAGAAGTCTTCTGTTTTGTTTTAACTAAATATATAATCGGTTTGTTTTTATTTAATAATATAAATATATAAGAATATATATAACTTGAATTGCATGTATAATATGTTTGCCGTTAACTTCGGCCGTATATGTGTGTTGGGCCTTTTTGGGCCTTCGGCAATAGCTTTGTCGAGAATAGGGGGAAAAAAAAAAGAGAAAAGAAAAAAGAGGATTGCACGTAGGAAAAGATTAAAAAAAAAAGATTTTTTAGGGTTACATAAGTAGCCCACACTTAAAATTATATAAATTCATCTTATTAGTAACCTTAGACTCACACTTCATTCCTTTCTCATTGATTGACTTTGTGCTTGGTTTTCTTTAGCTTGATCAAGATTTTTAATCTTCCTAATTTCATTCATCTTGGTAAGTGTATCAATCATTTAACATGTTTGTTTGATGTTTTGGTTTATTATGTTAGTATTAGAATTATTATTATCATCATATGGATTCTTTTATCATATGTATGTCATGTCAATTGGTGATTGAAAAGAGCTAATGAATTAATTGTTTTGACTTACCTCTTATTAAACCCTAAATTAGAGATATCATAGATTTTTATATTTTTGTTATGTAGATCTTTATGGGAATATTTTATTATAAATTAACATCATATTAATTATGTGTGTACAATTTCAATTGAGGTTTTATTAAGTTATGGATTGGTATTGAATTTTTTTTATGCCTTATGCCTACTTTTCATGTAAACACTTGATGGCCTTTGTGTTTCAATAATTATTGATTCTATATTGCTTTGTTTATATTTTTCTTATATTTTTTTCCAAATACTAGACATCTTAAGCTTCTTTTAGCTTTTGAATTGCTTGAATCTAAGTTTTCTTTAAATAATTATGATTTTGCAAAGTTGACCTTCAAAGTTGTGTAGTTCTACATGGACCCAAAATATAGATTGAATTTTGAAGACTTTTTCTTTATGCAAATTATTGTCAAAATATGCATGTAAGATATCAAGTCTTTGTTTTTGAGTCTAATTTCTAATGCCCCTAGATTTGGCTGATTTGGAGTTAAGATGAAATTATTATAAATTTTTAAGTGAATAAAGGTCATTCTGCCTACTTTTGAGAATTATGTCCTAGGTTCATAAATTGTGATTTTGTGCTTCTTAATGTTATTACGTGATATGGTGATTTTTAATGATAGCATGAGATGCTTATATATTGCTAATAGTCTTATTAATGACTTATAGTTAATTTGAATGTTTGGTATGAATTCTTCAAATAAGCGAGCACATCGAAAACCCAAGTCGTCGTGTCACCTACCATTGAAGGTTAAGTAAGTCTAGAAGTTAAGTAAGTACATCTCGCACCTACAATATAATTGTTCAAAATTAAAAAGATTGATGTTGATGATATGTTATCAAGGCGTTTTAGGATGAGGATTTTTAATAATGAGAAAATTGATAGAAAACGATGAAACATGATGTTACTTTTACCTCATTATTCTATTTGATAGAAACCTTTTTATAAAAACCTATATATATATATATATATATATATGTATGTATCCTCTATATTATTCTCTTGATGTCTTAAACAAGTGTTGTATACTTGAAGGATTGATGGTGATGCTGGGGTCCGGTGAGCGGACCGATCGATAAGCGGTCACTTCATCTTTGTTGCGGTTAGTGTGGGGGTCGCTTCCTCACTCTTTCTATGGCTAACATGCTATGAAGGTATAATGCCAGTGCCTTATTATATGATATTTTTGAAGTATTACTATATATATTATTTTAAAAAATATATTTATTTAAGGATGAATTTATTTTATTGAACATTGTTAATTGATGAAAATGTTTTGTGAGAGTTAGGGTGTACTTACTAAGAATTATACTTACTAGATGTTTCTCATATTGCAGCCAGAAACAAGGGTTAGGTATGAGGATGAAAGAGCTTGGTGCGGGTATGTGCGTGGTCATAGAAACAGAATATCGAAGTGACTCATCCTGAGTTAATAATGCTTTAAACTTTTATTCAATTATTTATAATTATGCATATTTTTTATTTTCAATTATTTTATGAGATTTCGCAAGTTGAAGATATTTTGTTAAGTTTAATGTTTTTGGTAATGTTACATCTATATTTTTATTTTTAGATGAAGTTATTTGATTTGATTAAAAAGTTCTTTTTTTTAAATTAAAAAAAAAAAGCTATTTCATATTATTTTATTTATTCAAATATCGATGTTATGAGATGGTAACTATGAAGTCCCATGGAAGGGCGTTACAAAAAGGAACCTAAGGTTTAGAAGGTGGTGGGTTGATTCAAAGCAAAGAAAAACTAGCACACGGTTTTAGGGGGAACTTCACGTATGTTGGTCTGGGTAATACAATGGGATCTGTTTGGTATTTAGACAATTGTTTTAAATAAATGAATTCTGATTTTTAGGAAGGTAAAACAAAATACCAATTTAATTTGTTAAAATTAATTTAATAAATGGTGAAAGCTAAAATAAATTAAGAAAATGGTAAAAATGCAATTAATCAGCCGCACTAACTACCAATTTAGCATACTAGTTATCATTAATTAAATATGTACATTACAACGACTGGCCCAAAGGGGAAGAGAGAAAGAAAAGGAGTGTTTTAGGCGAAACGCTAACAACATCTCCAAGTATGTTGCCAAACTCCTAGACTTTTGTTTTCAGCCACAAGCTCAAACGATGAGGTCAAAATAGTGGTGGGGATGACTTTCCTTCATTAGTGGCATAAGTGCTGAATCTGAGACAGAATGGGGAGAGGTGCAAGATGTTTTCAGGCGGCATTCCGAGCACGTCGCTTCTTCGAGATCCTTACTCTCTTGAGGTCTCATCCTAGATAGTGCATGTTGGGCGGTTAGGTTGGGCTGTACATGTGGTGTTAGTGTGATGGTTCGGCGGCATGTCAGCAATGCTTTTCCCCCAAATTTGATGCTAGATGTTTTCTTTTTGTATCGGACACTGAAGTTAATCTCTTAACTAGAAGCTTTGCCATTATTGTTAGTGATCATTTTATAATTCTCCATTTTGCTTGCTTAGATTGTAATAACAGTGATTGTAATACACAAATTCCTTTGTATTATCTATAGGGCTATTACTACTTGTACCCCAAAACTTTGCACCTACTTAGTGTGTCCCAATACAATAGAAAAGGCAACTTAAAATTTTCCAAAATTTAATAGGATTTTGTTACATTCCAAAATCCTCAACTTTTCATTCGATTACTAAATCCTCCATAACAAGATGCAAAATACGAGTTTAACCATTTTCCTTTCCACAAATATCCTCCCTAAGCTTAGGGCAAATTTAAAACATCTTCGATCCAGTGTCGATATTGGTACTTGAGCAGAAACAATGCTCTCCGATATAGTGTTACCATTTGGAAGCCAGCAAACGGGCAAAGTTAAACTTCTACCGTGGATGATATCTCACATTGAGAACTATCCCTCTCGTATTAAACCTCTTATCTTAGAGGATTTGGATTAATAAGAGATACCATGTTCGATTAAAGAATATAAAGTTGTTTATGATTATAGTCTATACATATTTTAAGGGAACAAATTACTAGATACCAATACGAGAGAGATAGAGTCGAGAATTACAAAATAAGGTTTATGAATGTTAGTTGCCCTGATTCGCATGAAGATAAATTCATGCACTCAGAGTCCAAAGTTACGAATAAATGATCTGAAATATTAATTTCTCTGATGAGCTGTATGAATAAAATTTTTTGCAGTTTTGTACAGCAAAAGATGCCGATCACAATCCACTCTAACAAATTATACAAGCTCAAACAGTCCCGCAGGCAATACTCATATGCCATTTAAGTAACAATTCAAGTTTTTCAGTTCCATGGACATGGTTGGTTTTCAAGAACAGGGCATAGGGGAACAATCCCATCAGAAAAAGAATTTATGAAGAGAAAAACATAACATCATTAGAAAGACATAATATAATTAGAAACAAGGCAACATATGAATTACCAAAACTATTTGAAGAAAAACAAAAATCTCTAATTGCAGCAGAATACATGGACTCAAATAAATGTCAGCATTATAGCTAACAAGACTCTGGCAACAAAAGATATTATTGTAAAAAGAGCGCAAAGACCCTATCTCACCGTGGGCAATCACATTTCATAATTCATGCCCTGATCAAAATCTGAAGCTCAGACGCTTCCTCCATCTTTCCTTTCTCGACAAGTGCTTCGACTACTTCCTTAAACATGGTCCTTTTTAGAAAAATTCCACGATGGTTAGCATCCAAGCAAAGCTCAAAAGCCTTATCGAGATCACCCGCCTTGCAAAGAGCCGGAATAAGGACAACGTAAGTTGCCAAGTTTGGAGTGCATTTATTCTTTTCAAGTTCACCATACCATATCTTAGCTTCCTCCAAATTCCCGCTGTCACGAAATCCTTTGATCAGAGCATTGTAACTAAACACGTCAGGTTTGATTCCCTTGCTCTCCATTTCACAAACCAACTTTTCTGCCTCTAATATTCTATTGTCACAGAACATTCCTCGCAGCCTCGAATTATAAGTCCTTACATTAGGAACAACATTCTTGCTCTCCATCAGATCCCATATCTTCTCTCCTTCCGAAAACCGATCATTCTTATAAAGCGCATTGAGGAGCGTATTAAAAGTAACAAGATCAGGTTCCATCCCATTGTCCTCCAATCCACCAAAAGCCAATAGCGCTTCATCCAAAGAACCCATCTCGCAAAATGCGTGGATGACAATATTATACGAGATCATATCCGGTTCTAGAGAAACTCTAGAAGGCAGATCCTTGAAAACCTCAACAACTTTGTCAAACTTCTTTGCGTCAAGTGCAGCCTTCAAGAGAGCATTGAACGACTTAACGGTCCGCTCGCAGTTCAGCTCAGGCAATTCGTCGAACAACTTGTGTGCATGCTCAAACATGCCCGATTCGCCGTACAAGCCGATCAGGCGGACTGCGAAGCCCTCGCGGCGTATGTCGTCGTACTTCTTTTGGTGTTCTAGGATGTCTTCGATCATGGAGAACTTCTTGGCGGCGGCGAGACGGTGGACATTGCGGCTGTAGATGCCTTGGTTGTGTCGGAAGCGTTGGGAGTCGCAGGATTTTTTGAATCTGTCTACCAGGTTCTGGAGCTGGGTTCCTCCAGTGGACGAAGCTTTTGTGGTCAATGATTTGACAGTGACGTCGTTTTTGGTTCTTGTTGTTGCAGGGAGTGATCTGGTGAAGATGCCAAGACGACGATTGACCGCAGACATTTTTGGGTTTGCTTCTAGACAACTTGTTCGACGCTGCAGTTAAATTTCATGACAATTGTTTGTCGTGCCAGAATATAATAAAAATTGAAAATTATAGGGCTGTTTTTCCCTTTTAATAAAGGTTTTAAATTTATTCAATTGAAACATATATTACAATTAGGGATAAGAAATATTTCATATAACAAAAAATAAATAAAAATAAAAACATCATTCTAAAAGGCAAAAGAAGCCTTTTTTAAATTTTTTGTTATTTTTTTATGAATTGAATAAAATTCAAATTTTTATTTGAAGGAATCAACGGAACGTCAGAACTGCGAAGGCTTTTTTTTTTAGTACTCCACTGATTTTGTATTATCTCAACATTGAGGTACCAATCCTTTAATACAATCAAATACAAGATCTTAAATGTAATCTCTTAAAAATAAAAGAATATATAAACATTGTGTAGTTTTGGATCATTAGATTATACTAAAATCCTACCATACTTCCCTTCTGACATATATAAACAAGAAGTCGAAAACATGTAGAACCAAGAAATTTAATTAACACACTATTTTTGTACTTTTTCTATGCTAATGTTATGTTGAATAAACGTCCATGTTAAAGTTAAGAAACATAACTGGCTCTACAAAGGAGAGGGGAAAAAAAGAAAAAAAAGAAAAGAAGTACTTTGGCGGGCGTGCAAGCATTGTCTCTGAGCATGTTGCCAATCTCCCAAACTTTTGTTTCGCCCACGAGCTCATACGATGAGGCCCAAATGGTGGTGGGGAAGAGTTCTGTTGTCTAATGGCATACGTACTAAATCAGAGACGGAATGGGGTGGAGGTGCAGGATGTTTTTGGGCGGCATTCCAAGCATGTTACTTCTTCAAGATCCCAACCCTCTTGAGGTTTCATCTCAGACAGTGTGCGTTAGGTGGTTAAGTTGGGCCACGGGTATGGTGCCAATATGTTGGTTCGGTGGTATGTCAGCAATGCTTCTCCCCTCAGTTGATGACCAATGTTTTCTCATTGTTTCGAAGTCAAAACTTAAAACGTCATCTCTCATCTAGAAGCTTTGTCATTATTGTTGGTTTTTTTTTTTATATATATTTTTCTGTTATGTTTGCTTCGATTGTAATAATAATTACTTTTAGCTCGACATATTTTTGTATTTGTTTAATTTTAGGTTTTTTTTTTGTCCATTAGACTTTTTTTTGACATTTTGTGTGTGACCATACCATTATAGAATTTGCGAATTCAATTGATCAAATATATCCATCAATTGTAAAGAATCTACCTATGATTTATGTGTGCACTCGATCTTTGGTGTATCTCTTTACGTTTCTATTTGAGATGTGTGATACACGCTATCCTCTTGAGCATTTTATTCGAGTTTACAAGTGGAATAAATTGTTTGTAAATGTTTATACTTCCGTGTATATTATAATTTTAGCTCACATATCTCTTTTTTTTGTCTCTTTTCATGTCCTCATAATAATATTATAACACGTTAATTGAAATATTTTAATTAACATAATATTTTAACTAAGGGGTATGGTATAATATTTTAATTAATAAGACAAAATATTATTAGAAGAAACATGTACTCATTATGTTATTGGAGTTTGTATCACCTTTTCATGATCAAAGATAAATTTTCTATTTTCCATTGCCTAAGCCATAATCGTATGTCCTTTAAGGCGAATGATGAACAATCCCTATATATGCACTGAATCCCAATAATTGTCTTTATCTTCCTCAAAAGGAAGTACTTAACACAGTAAGACTGTAGGACACTTTGATACAACTTCCTCAAAAATTACGTTCACAGGGGATAAACCTGCAGAAAAATTAAGATGAAAAAAAAAAAAAAAAAGACACTCCAATTCTATTGTTTCTGAGTGTTCACAAACTAGAAAGTCCACAAAGTTGATCCGGTGGCAACTCGAGCATGAGATGGTCCAGTGCTTGTTTGCTTCCTCATATATGCTGAGAATTGTGATCCCCTCACATTTCCCGTTTGAATGAATTATCCAAGGTTTCTTACAGTTATAAGTTTCCGGTAGTTAATAAAGAAGCTAAAAATAATATATGGCTTGAAACTACTTGGAATTTGTGGTTTATGAAAAACAAAGGCAATCCCACTCCAGAATCAAAATGAGCACCACTTTCCCACAGCCAAAGAGAGAACGTAATGGTAGTCTTCTCTTTTCAATTAACATCAGCTCTTCTTACATAAGAATTCAGAAACAGCCATTCAAATTTAAGAGAGTAGTTTAAACTATCAGTTTGGGTTTGAAAACTATAACATGTAAAAACTTTACAATATAGAGCTTTACACTGTTCATAATTCAAATCAATAATTTGAACAACTCTTCCAAACACCCTAACCATAATCCCCTTTCCGCAATGTTCTAAGCAGCAATAAACCTCAAACCAGAAATTACAAAGAGAAGTCATTATAGGCCTCCAACAAATATGCAGAGAGATCATACATACCAAGTACTATGCCTCAGAAGGTGCTAGCAAGATAAAAGTGACAAGGAAATCATGAATCTTATCAGCAAGAGAAGACAACATATAAAAATTATTAAAATTAAAAGAAGAAGACAAGCCAAAAATGATAATTTCATTGCACCATTAGTCTAGAGGCATTTTTGTGGGGGAAAAACAGGACTAGGGAATTATTCAAACTCCCAACTCAAGGGGTGAAATAAAGAAGCATCCTTTTTTCTTCAGAATTTGCTTCTAAAACCACAAAGGACTTAACCTACAACGAAGGAGAATCAAAGTAAAGGCATGAACTAGTTCCCTGAAGGCAACTTCAGGCAGTACCGACGGTAATCATTGTTCTTTCCAAGCTCCACAAGCTTCTTTGCTTCCTCAACCTTGGACGCCTTAACCAGCTCATCGACTACACGCTGCAACAATGCCACATCTAGAAGGAACCGCCTTGTGAAAACTTCCTGGGCGAGCTCAAACGCAAGCTCCAAATCCCCCTGCTTACGAAGAAAGGGAATAAGTTTCTCAAAGGTCGTCTTAGTCGGCAAACACTCGCTCTTTCTCATTTCACTGTACCAACGCTTAGCTCCCTCCAAGTTCCCCTCCTTAATAAAACCCTCAATTACCAAATTGAAGCTAAATACATCAGGTTCGATCCCCTTAGCCCTCATTTCGCCGATCAAATCAACAGCTTCCTTTGTTTTCCCGTTGAAAGCCAATCCAAGCAACTTGGCATTGTAGCTCCTAATGTCAGGAACGACAAGCTTCTTCTCCATCAGGCCCCATATTCGATCACCATCAGCAAACCGATCACTCCCGTAGAATGAATTCAAAAGCGTATTGAACGAAATCACATCGGGCTTAAGTCCCTTGGTCTCCATTTCATCAAGCACGGAAAGCGCCGAATCCAACGAACCCATCTGGCAAAACGCCTTGATGACCGTGTTGTACGATACCAAATCCGGTTCAATAGCCAACTTTGCCGGAACCTCTCGGAAAACCCCATCAACCAAGTCGAACTTCCTCGAGTTAACGCAAGCAGCCAAAAGAGCATTAAACGACAGAACTTTCTGACGGCAGTTCCTCGTGGGCATTTCGTCGAACACCTTCTGGGCATTCTCGAACATGCCCGATTTGCCGTACAGAGAAATGAGCCGGACGGCAAAGCCTTCCTTGGAGTAATCGCTGTACTTCTTCTGGTCCTCCAGGATCTCTTCGATCCATTTGAAGCGTTTGGCGGAGGCGAGGCGGCGAACGGTGTCTTCGTAAATGCCGGTTTTGGTTCGGAAACGGTCGACCTCAGAGGACTTCTTGAACTTCTGAACGAGGCGTTTAAGGTTGCGTTCCTTGTAGAGATGGGTGGCGGCCGACTTGATGACGGTGCCGCCGTTTGTCTGGGCGGAGGTTGAGAAGGCGCGTTGAAGGAGCTGAGAGAACGACATTGTTTGTGCCTTTGTGGTCAAGGGCGTTGGGGTTTCGGGAGGTTTTGCCACTTCGGGGCAGGAGGAGAAATGAGTTAAACACAACTTTGAGGTAATAGGGCGGGTGCAATAATTAATTACATAAATCCTTGCATTTCAAGCCAAAAAAAAAAAAGGCAAAAATCTTTGCAGTTAGTTAGTCGAAATAAATATTTTTGTAAACAGTGTTGTAATTCTTATTTAAATAAATAAACAAATAAAGTCTTATATTTTAAGGGAAAAAGGGAAGTGATTGTTGTCTTCTACGTAAGTTTTATAAGAATCTTTTTAAATTCACATTTTGATGGCAATGAACAGTTTGGTATTATTATGTTGTGTAATTGTTTTTGTTGAAGCAAGTAGAGGTTCAGTAAATTATTTTTTAAGCTGTTATGAACACTTGAAGTAGAATTACATATATTTGATAAATTATGTATAAAATTACTGTAAAAAATAGACATAACTTACTAAACATGTTTATAATTTTAGTTTTTAATTTCATTTTACATACGTAATATTCAAATATTAAAATGCTAAAAAAATATAATTTTGTTTTTATTTAAGATATTTTTGGAAAAATAAATTACCTTTATTAAACGAGATAAATTATATATCCACATAAAAAAATCACTCTAAAAAAAGCACAACGGCATTAAAACAATTACCCTTTAATTTAATTGTAAACTTTTTGTATTAATATTATTTTAATTTGTTATGAAAAATAGATATATTGTGAATAATATATTATTATCAAGGTTAGTTTAATAATTTAAAATTATGACGGCGAAACTGTTGTATAAAAGCAATGTTTGACCTACTTCTCAACTTTTCCTATTAGGTGGTACTTTTTAAAAGCAACTTTATAAAAATAAGTTTTATCAAACACCCAAAATTGCTGTAAGCAGTTACAGAAGCTAAAAACAATGCTAAACGGGCTCTAGGTGAGAGTTGGTGCCACCAACCATGCCTAAGGGCCAGGTTGCGATAGTTTATGCTTTTGTTTTTAGAGAAATTTTCATAAACACCATTTTCTTTTTATAAATGCCACACATATTTATTTGTGACATAGCTTAACATATGTTATAAATAATAGTATGACATAAATAAACACAACTTTTAAAAGTGTGGCATAATATGTAATTTTTTCTTTTTTTTTTAGCAGTAGAAGAAGAGAAATATAAGTTTAGGCTTTTTAATTAATATTTGAATAGTATATAGAAAAAAAAAAAAATTTTTTCCAAAAGTACTTTTGAATCTGTTAGGTTAAATAAATTAAAAACTTTTATTGGTATAAAAAGTAATATAGTTTAAGGATATGGATGAATTTCTTAATTTATTATTTTTAAATATAAGGTCAAAATGTGAATAAAAAACTTTTTCATAAACACTTTTTTAATAAACATCAAATGATTAGTTTCTCCAAAAATATTTATAAAAACTAAAAACATTTTTTACATGTTCATTCAAGCATCTAAAAAAAACAACTTTTTAAAATAAATAAGCCAAAAACAACTTTTTTTTTTTTTTTTTTTAAGCTATTTCAAATAGGATCTATGTCAGGTTGGGCGTAAAGTTCGTTGTCTTTAAAATTTGCTCAACATACTTCAATGTTCAACGTACAGGTCAGCCGATTCGTATAGGGGTCAGGTGGACTTTTTTGTTTTTTTTTTTGTCTAGTGCTCTAGCAGCACGACTCGGCTTATTATTCTTTTTACGGCCCACATGGGTGCGGCATGTTATAAAGCCCACCCCCACCTCGTTTACAGCCAATTTCTCTGTTTTTTTTTTTTTCGAAGTTGATTTTCCACTTTTAGAGCTTGTTTGATATAAGAGAAAAGTAAAATTGGGGAAGGGCTTGAGGGGATGAGTGATAACTTTTGGTACCAACCTATGATTGTTTGGTAGGAGAAAAAAAAAGAGAATAAATTGTGTGAGATATTTCAATTACTTCAAAATACCCCAATTCTAACCCCTCTAAAGTAGGTAATCCATGTAATAAAATAAAGGATTCATGTTCTCCTTGTTCTCAATTTTCCTCACGTACCTATCTTTTTATATTTTCCTCTTACCAAACACAACCATATATATGTATGTATGTATGTATGTATGTATGTAAGAGCATAGCTACATACTGACGAAGGTAAACGGCTTCTCTTAAACTTTTTTCTTTCAATATTGTATATAAAATTTTATAACAATTATATCCCACCCCCTTAAGATTATATACCACCCCATGAAATTATGTTCTGCTCCCCAAAGTTCTATATATTCTTCATTAAAATTTTCTTGACGATATTACTATACATTTCGTCTTTTCTGACTAATTTTTTTTGGCTCCGTTCCTCTGTGTGTGTGTGTGTGTGTGTATTCCCTATGAATTTAACAAAGTTAAACATTTTTTTGGAGCATCATATGAACTTGGAGACATTTTGAACCATCATTGTCCTCAAAAAGAAATTCAAGAAACTTTCGGCTCGTAAAATTAAATCATAGATCAAACGCTCATTCACTTGACCATTCATAAATGTGCCTGGCCGACAATATATCCTATTTTAACGTGCGCCCGTTCAAATTTTTAAGAGCATATATTTCACATTCTTAACTATATAAACAATCAAATTAACCAAAGTTAGGATACAAATCCATTTATGTTTATTTATTTGGAGAGATAAATAAATAAATAAAAGATATACGTTGACTTAAAAAAACAAAACGTATATACAAGCAGTAAGGAAAAAATATTTATGAGATTTTTAGTTATTTAAAAAAAAAAAAAGACTTTTAGTTTCCGGGAAAAAGTTTATTTGCAGATTTTAGTGCTCGTTATACAATTAGTTGGTTTAAAATATTAATTTAACCCAGCCTTTTAAAGAATAAATTTAGCCCAATCCTTTGAAAATTTTCTAGCTTCGAAAGATTATAGCTAACATATCGATAAAAAAAAAAAAGGAAAAAAGAAAATAGAATATGCATCACTAGGACTTCCTAATGTACTTTGGCCACGCTGCTTGATGTACAACGACCTATTGATGATTGTTTAGAACATCACTAGAGACTAGCTGCTTGTGGTCCGAAAAAATGAAGGAACAACTAATCTCCTTAACGTTCAAGCTTCTTAGTTCTTACGGATACAATACCACATCTTTGGCATTCACTAACAATTTAATTGTACTTTGCAGGATTATGTCTGCCCCGGCAAACCTCACTCATTTGTACAACCACCATGAAAGTTGATGATGATGATGATGATGATAATCATCATCATCATCAATAGCACAAATCACTAGCCCCGTAAATTTTGCTTAGAGAGTTTGGAATTAGAATGTCTTAAATATCCATTTATTTTGTATTCTAAAGCGCCTATAAGATATACCATTCTTTCTCTCACTTAATTCCACACCAAAAAGAGATAATTTGATGGCATTAAACCATAAGTATTTAGGGCTCTAGCTCCATCAATCTGGAAGTTCCATTCAAGGTTAATCATAGGTTAGGTAGATTAATATGGTTTTATTATAATTAATTAGTCTAGGTGGCATTATTAGGGGTGTAGGTTAAGATAAATAATCCACTTGCAACCTGCTACAACTGGTTTCTATAAAATATGACTCGAGGAAGTTGCAATTTGGTATGTATTTTGTGGGCATTAATGTCAAAAAAATGTACAGATGGCTTAAATAAAATAATCACATAACTTGAGGATAAGAAGACGTAACTTTTACTAATATAATACATAACTTATTGTACAAAAAGATTGAAAAATCAATTTTTTATACGGACTATATCTAGATATTCTCGTAAATTAATATTTTGATTTAGATGGGTCGTAATAAAAACGTAACCGAGGGATATTAAAACGTAATTTTTACTAACATCATGTGTAATTTTTGTTTCCCTCTTACATCAGTGGTAGAAAAATCGAATATTTTTTGGTGTCATTTGTATAGAAAATGATTTTTTTTGCTAATATTAAAGATAGTAATGATAATAATTCTATACTGTCATGTGCATTGACATCATTTTGATCCACTCGTTGTTTGTAGTTCATAAGTTGAGATCAAGGCATTAAACTTGCGGATGAACTCTTCCTTGGTAAGGTAATCGTATATAAGCGTCTAGAAGTCAGGTTTGAACGAGATGTCCTTGACATGTTTGCCCACATTCTCCATGATATGCCACCCACACAATATGTGGACTGCCTCGAGTAGTACTTATGCAATAGATGCACGCATTGCGACGTTGGGTTTTTTGTTGTCCACTGCTTCTACGAACTTTTCGAGTGCCCATACAAAAAAGTCTATTGTTTCGTTTGCAAGCAAAGCGACTCTAAAGACAATGTTTTTTGGTTTTTTTTTTTTCAGATACAATTTAAATTCTCGTTACCATCTTTCTATGTTTTCTTTTTTCCTCCTACAACCATTATCGTCATTTTTTGTGGAGATTATTCCATTTTTTGTTTTCTTAAAGAGTTTAAATAACATTTTTTTTTATCTTTTTCTGTTTTCCTCAAATAGTTTAAATGGGAATTTTCTCCTTTGAAAAACCTTATTCATAACTGTGCAAAAAACAAAAAACCCATAACTTCCCATGTGTTCCTTGTGCCATCCCAACTTTGGGCTTAGAACGGGAAAAAATGTTTAAAACAAAACAAATTAGAACATTTTGCTGTTTGAAAACTTTGGGAAAAATCTTCTTCTCTTTCATATCTTCATCCAATTATACATGAAAACAAAAAATTTCCCAAGATTCTAACAAAGGCATACCCAAATCACAAACAGAAATTTCTAGAAAAAAAAAAAAAAAGAAAAGAAAACAAGTGAGGAACTATTTGATCTAGATCTGAACATAGCTTCCACTACCTTCCACATGGTAGACATGTTATTTACTTGCATTATTTCTGAGCTCGTCCATTCCACTCAAAAAATCTTTATTAGTGTAGGTTCTAATGATGATGGTGCCGGTGTCGTTCGCTGGAGGGTTGCCGTTACCGGATTTTCACTGATTCTAAAACTGGTTTTGGGTCGTGGGGAGGAAGAGTGGAAAGGAAAGAAGGGAGAAAAAAGGAAGTACAAAGATAAAAATAAAAATGAGATTTAATCCGCATTTGAGACAAAAAAAAAAGAGACTGAGCCTCAGCCTGAGGGCGAGCTCGTGTCGTCGAAGAATGAGAAGAGGATGAGGTGAAACGCAATGGAAGTAAAATTTTGAAGATGAAAAAAAAAAAAAAAACAAAACAGAACAAATCAAAAAACCCAATATTTAAGCCTCAGCCTGATTACATAAAACACTAGGCCCTTTCTTATCACTTAAACAAGTGATTTAACCTGTTTTGCCCACTTCCAGGTAAAATGCAATGCCCTTGCCCATTTGACTGATCCTTACCCCTGACTTCAATCTAAATGGCTGACATTATCTGGATGGAACTTCCATCCGGAGGGATGGAAGTGCCACTTTAAATATGTATACGTAAATATGTGTATTATATATAACAAAGACCAAATGGCATGGGACTTCCCCTCCCATCTATCTCTCTCTTGCCAAAGTTAGTCAGGCTTCAAAGCGTGCCCAGCATCAAAATCATAACTAAAGCATCTCAACAGCCTCTCTCTCTCTCTCTCTAATGCACACACAAAAGGACATGTTACCCTTGTGACCACTGGCTATACCCCCGAGAGACTAACAAAACACTGAAAGGGCTCTCTTCTCTTGTTCTATTCCCCCTTGACACAAATTAACTATAGTCTCTGCAGTATGGATCAATTCGTAGGCTCTGCTATGGATGAATTGTGCATTGGCAAGCAAGGAAGGATCGGTCGTAAGAGACAGAACAACAAGAATGAACGTTGTATGTCCAAGAACCTTGAGGCGGAGCGCAGGAGGAGGCAGAGGCTTCATGACAGGATGATGGAACTGCACGGAGTTGTCCCTCAAATTACAAATGTAACTACACCAAACTTTTTTCCCCTCTGCATTTCCAATTTCAGCGCTCATTTTTTCCTCTAAATCCTTTATGATTTTTTTCAGCTGTTGAAGCTTGTTTTAGATGAAGAAAGGAACCATTGTTGAAGACGCAATCACTCACATTAAAACGCTTCAGCAGACCGTGGACCATCTTAAGGACCAGCTTTGGGATGTGGACGCCTTGACAGTGGAAGGCAGTGAAACAAGGAAAGAAGAATATCATACTGCAGAAGAAATTAACTCACTTGGGATTCAGGTTCTATCCAGTTTGACAAGGTTACCATGAATATCTCGTCTCTTGGCAATTCGGTCGTTTAACTCATAGTGTTGCTATTGATGTTTATAGCCAGATATTACCGTGACACAAATCTACGAGAACAAACTCTGGATAAAGGCGATCTTCGGGAAGAAACGAGGTGGGTTCACTAAATTTATGAAGGCTGTAACTGCTTTCAGCTTTGAACTCACTGATGCCAGCGTAACTACCATCAATGGAGCCATGCTTGTTGCATCCTGTCTCGAGGTAAGAGATAGGAGCAGGCATTTGAAATTTTCCTCTAAATCATTTTATTGCCCATTCCAATTGCATACTGGTTAATATCTTCTTCCAAAGTTTGACATAAGATTTTGTTATTTCAGGTAGTTTCTTGTGAAAAGCTTTCAGTTGAAGAAATCAAGCATTTTTTGCTAGAGATAATATTTAAAGGCGCATGCGTTATCAGAGTACAATTTTATCAGAATATGTTCAAGATTGTAAAAGTGTTAAATTTTAGTACTTCTTTTAGTTAAAAATTTTCATAACAAATGAGAAACAATTATAATTACATATAACCAAATATTGTATATTTTCATGGAAATTAAGCAAATCGGCTACAAGGTTAACAACTTGGCAATGAAATGGATTTTGCCTGAATTTTGCAGGCCTAATCCATCATATCCACTAATTATATTTCATATTACTTGTATTCACAGATCAAAATTTGAGATCAAAAATAGGATCATAAAAAGAGCATGACTCTTCCTTTGAAATTAAATAAAGCATTCCAATTCCAACCAAAAAAAAGTTGAGCGTTCGAAGATAAGTTCCAAACGCATTAATAAGAGCCCAAGATTTCCAAAATTCGATTCCAAAACCTTATACCCATTTATACATTTCCACCATCTCGATAGCTTCAAAGAACAACAAAGCATATTTACTCGATGCAATTGAAAAAAAGAAAAAAGAAAAAACATAAACATAAACCTCAAAGAGAGAAAAAAAAAATGAAGAGCATAAAGGAACAGACCAATATCTCTTAGCAGAAAGGTTTTAAACTTTCATCTGCAAGCTTGAAAAGCCCCCATCTTCCTCATTATCCCTACATTCCAAGTTTAACATTCTAAGTTAATTTCACATGCCATAACACAGAAATTAAAAAAAAATGGCTTCTATTCAAACAAAAATTTCCCAAAAATAATCAAAGGCAAAAATAAATAAATTAGTACCTTGAGGCCTGCAAACAGGAGGGTCTTCAAAGAGAGAAAGGGAAAGCTGTTTACGGGCAACACCAATATCAAACAAAATAAGGCCAGACGACGGGTCGTTTACGGTAATGCCCTTGACCGGGAGCCAGAGAAAGAGCTCTTCCTGAGACATGCCTTGGAGACCAGTAAGGCCACCAAAGGTGAGATTTGCTCTGACGACACTTTCATAAAAAACTCTGGTCTCGAACTTGGACAAGCACGGCCATTCCAGGTGCACTTCGAGGCGTCCGAGGTGGTCGAGATCGTACGACTTGACGTTCTCGGGGAAGAGACCCACTGGTAAGCCCTGGCTTTGGAGGAGGTTGTGGAGAGATAAAGTTGAAGTCGAAGTTGAACTTGAACCCAAAGGTTGAAGAACAAGAAGAAGAAAGAGAGTGAGAAAAGAAATGGGTTTTTGGGACATTTTTTTTTTTTGGTTTTCTGATTTTGATTGAATCAAGATCAGAAGATGGAGAGATTAAAGGGGGGTTTTGAAGGACAGAGATGAATGAAGAGGAACTTCTCTGTGCTTTGTTTTGTTTTGTTTGAAGGTGGCAAAGGGTTATAAGGATCTTGTCTTTTAGGAAGCTATGATGCAAACTGGGGCCCACATGGTTAGCTGTGTCGATCCATTAATTTCTGACTTTTCTTTCTTCTTCTTTTTTTTCTCTCTTTTCTTTGGGGGTTAATTTTAATTCCTCCTCTCTTTTGTTTTGAAATTGTTGGCAATTATTGTATCATAATCCTAACTACTAATTAGTGAGACTCTCCTTGTTTATGTTCGTTCTAAAGGAATATTCTAATTGAATTAAGGGTAGAATTTTACACGTTTCAAGTTTTATTACTTATATGATTAAAATATATGAACGAAATTTTAATTGAATCACTAAAAATAGCTAATAGCTTCCCGGTTGGTGGAATTAATTGTCTTTTATAATGTTTGATTTGTTTAACTTTTGAAGAAGAAGGTGGGTGGTAAATTCTCAATATTGGTACTAGCAAGCGTGGTAATTAACTCTTTTGTAATCTATTTTATTTTTTACTAATCATTTATTATATTAATTTTTCTTTTAAATTTTTTTCGGCTGAATCAGATATTATACTATTGGAAAAGTGAAGAGACTTATCTTTACTTAGCTGCTTCTTGAGAGAGAATAATTATTGGCATAATAAATCCAAAAGTTTGCCGATTTGGTTTTGGAATAATTGGTTTGGAAGGTAAGGATGGATAAATTTTGGGAAATTCATAGAGGATTTTTTAAATTTTTTTTTCTCTTATCCGTCAGTAAATATCACTACCTTGACTTGATTTCATTAAAAATTGCATAAAAAATGAGATTTTCTTTTGTGACTCATTTTTTAAGTTGCTAAGCAATCAAATAGTACAATGAGCATAGGAAACCATGCTTAACTAAATTAATTAAGAACCACATTTCTTTCCCTTATTCACCTCTGGATCTACAATGATATCGTCGTACATATATTTCTTTGAATGTCCGATGCTTGTCTTTGACCTGACCCCCTACACAGTTTGTTGTCGCTCATATTTATTCTTATATAACATCGCTTTTTCTTTAATCCAAAACCTACCTTCAATCTTTTCCACAAAGCAGTATAGACAAGTGAACTGAGTATTCTACCAAAAACAAAAATGATAATCGATACTAGATAAATAAACCGAGTAGTAATTTAGAAGCTCACTCCTCGTGTGGTTTATCTAAATACCTTTAGAAAGTTGGTTAAAACCAATTAGGAGAAGAACTATAAATTAAAATTAAAATATTATAACATATGAGAGTTTTATATTATAATAAATTTTTGCTTTACACAATAATATATAAGAGCTTTAAACTGCAGCAATTGAAACTTATTAATTCCAACTAGGTTTGTTAAACGAAATTCAAACCAACTACAATATAAAGCTTTCAGCAGCTATAATAAAAAAGCAAAAAGTTGTTAGACTGTCAAGCTCTTACATGCTATAGTTTTTAAGTTAAAATTTTCAATTACAATTGGTTTGTCAAATGCTCTTGTTATTTTAATTAAGATTACAATAGGATATGAAAAAAATACTTAGTTTATAGATGGGATTTTGTTTTAAGGCAATTTTTTTCAATGAAGAAAGCAATTTTGCTCTATTAGTTGAGCACAATGTTGTAGCTGTCGGAAAAACCTTTTATCGGTCTAATCTGCAACTGAAAGTGACTCTATATCACACATTGCATATTTGAACTTATACAGTCCTAGATTCATTAGACGGTTAAAACACCTTGTTTTACTAGTAGAGCCATATTACCTTCTCTGTGATAAAATTGCTCTTGATTTAAAGCATTAAATAAATATCTATTCTATGATTGTTGCATACTTTTGTATTTTGACATAATTTTTATTAGATTAAACTTTTAAAAACATGCAAACAATGGATTACGTATCCCCGTCACAGAAATCTCAAAAAAATATTTTACTATACGGTATAAATTATGAAACTAATTTATCAGGCCTAGGTAATTTATATATAATTAGTTCATATACGAAGATCAACAGTCCTTTTATGGTGTTAAGTCTGAAGAGACCATTGTCAGAAGAAAGATATAAAAATAATAATACAATATGATGCTGATGCGACACAGCCAGCATAATCAAGTAATTAGCATTTGATTTGCCATTATTGTCTTTGATGACTGATGCTTCCATTTGATCAATAATCATAACCCTTTTCCTAAATTTGTCTGCTGATGATTATCCATAATACAAAACAAAAAATTTTGTTACCAAAAAAAATGTTAAAATTAAAATGCATTGCAAGAGACCAAAGGAGGAACTAATTAATAATCAAATTCCACATACATGAACATATATACTTATTGGCAATCCTTTATATGCGTTTGCTTACAAAATCAAAGTTTTTACAAGAACATAGCAATGGAAATTAGCAGCTCCCTAATTCCCTTTTATTATATCTTACATGCTTATCAGAAAATCCCATTTCTCAGAATAAGTTGAAATTCTGCGACCATGAATATTGCTCCTGATCATCATACTGAACCTGCCTGGTAAGAGGCTCTTCCTGATAACGCCTTTGGTAACAATGAATTGGCTGACCAAAACTCCCTCCACCATCTCTTTTCTCCACATATGGATCCGAATTTCCAAAAAGATATTCAGCGGCTCCATTCCAATGGTAATTATTGTAACCATATCCATAACCATAACCTCCTTCATGATAATCACCATTATTTGGTCTCCTTGCATAATAACGAGTCCGGCAAGGCCAGAACCCAAATATGCTTTCACAAAGTCCCATTGCTTCCAATCCATATCCACTAGGAATTTGGCTCACCTGATTATTCCCGTAATCATATCCATTTCCACCACTAGGAATTTGCAAAATAACTTCCTCTGTTTCTTGCTTTTGATTAGTACCATTTTCATCATGGCCTAATCCCTTCTTCTCTTCTTCTTTCTTGGCCTCCTTCGGTTTGCTTTCCTCTTCGGGCTTCTCGGCTCGACTCTCTTGTTGATGATCATGAGTCTTCTCTTCTTTCTCTCTAGGCTTGTCTTCAAAAGGCGGGACGTTTGTTATCCCCGCTGCCGTTGAACGAGGGTAACAGTTTTGATCTGAGGGCGGAAGCGGCTTACCATAGGTTTGGGCAATATCATAGCCACCAACGTAAGGAGTTGGATCATACTCATCAAATTCAGGAACATTGAAATCCGAGACAGAGTAAGATATCACAAATTGGGTCTGATCCTGAAAACTCTTCTGATCATACCTTCTCACATGATAAGAATCAGGCTCATACAAGATGGATTTGGATTCAGTGGGGGTGAATCTAGAATAACAAGCGGTTGACCAGCTAGGAGTGTGTTGATCATAGGAATGATTGTAATTATAAGCATGATAATAAGGAGTTGGATCATAGTCAAAGAGATTATAGATGCTTGGATCTTTGTAAGAAGAGTAATTAGCAGCTGAGTTATATGAATCATTGGAAAAAGCATCATAAGATGTTTCGATTTGATGGTACTCACCAAGATCATTATACGTCTGGTAGTAGCTTGAGTTGTAGTAAGCCATTGATGATGATCAATATCCACAAGATTGCTTGTGACTAAATTTTATAGAGGACCTTTAAATGAAAGAAAACTGGAGTTTTGTAAATTGATACATTCTGGCTAAAGAGGAATTTTTGTTGGCTTACAATCTAGCCCATCTACCTAATTATATTTATTTTTCTTCCACACAATCCTTATCTCACTGACAACTAAAAATCCATGTACAAGCAAGAAAAGCATGAAGAAAAACTTATCTACTTTGTCGTCACATGGTTGTGTACACTCGTGAATATTTAGGAAGTTGGCAGATAGTGGTGTTTTATTGCCATTTCTCTTTTATAACTATTGGTTAAAATTACAAGTGTAGTATGTAAAAATTTTATATTATATTAATTTTTTATTTTTATTATAATATGTAAAATTTTTATACTATTTTTAATTAAAAAATTAATTAAAATCAATTAATATAAGATAATATAATGTTTTTCTAACCTTATTTTGCAAGATGGGTATTAATTTACCTTATGTTTGGTTATACGGTGAAAACTACGGTTCTTATCATAAATTCAGATATAAATAATATAAAGCTCTTATATATTACAATAACAATAAAAAATTTATGATAATATAAAACTCTCATATACTATAATAAAAATTATTCTAACATTCTTTCTATTCTCTTTTGAAACACCCTCTTTGGAGGCCATATAATTGAAGGGGGCTTGCTTTTTCAAGCGCACTAGATGATGATCTGTGGTGGGATTGGACATGACAGGAAACGAATCCGGAGAAGCGCTCAGCTTCCCATGACTTTCATTTCCTTTTCTTTTTTTTTTTAAATTTTTTGTAGTTGGTTGATTAATTGGCTAATGGCTGTGCAAAACCCGAGCGTGACACACTTTTGCTGCCTTGTCAACTTCATGGTCCCGCCAGAAGACTTTTTTTGCCGTCTTTTTGTTTCGTCTCGGGAATTCTTTGCGTATGAAACCATACGAGACCACTTTTAATCTTTTTAAAAGCTCATACCTTTTTTTTGCATTGAATAATCCCATACGATTTTGATTTGATACGACGAGGTTAGAAAACGCACTTGAATTTGATTCAGCGGGTAAAAAAGTTGTATATTCATTACAATTTAAAGATCAGATTATGCTTATTTAAAGTAGGTACTTATTCATATGCTTCTTGGAAGAAATCAGAAAATTTCTTATTCTTGAAAATCGTACTAAATCGATTCATTTCTTTTTTTAATCTGATACATCTAAGTTCAAATCAAATTGAAAGTTGCAACTAAAGATAATAAATTATTGAAAAAAGAACAATATGTTGTTTTTGTGACTTCCAAACGATTGGAATCAATCACCAACTAACTATATATTGTTTCAAAATTTATTTAATATAAATTATATTTAATTCTTTAATTATCACATGAACTTGTATAACTTCTCGACTGATTTCAAATCATTAATTAAGAATTAATTATTCATTTCTTAATTGTTCACCGTAATCTCCCTTAATTATACTTTTAAAAAACCTTATGAATTAATTGGAGCTTGGTATAGTCAATGTACCATCCAGTTTCCTGAGGTAACCTTGTCCCATTCTCTGGTTTCGTGGCGTCCTACTTAGAAGTCTAGGCCTTACAAATTTTTGGGCCTTCGACACAACTTAGCCCATTACTATGCCTATTGGAGTCTATGCGGTTTATGGGCCATAATAGGCTCATCATGCCGTCATTAAACTTGGGAACTTTGCAAAAATGCCACAAAAGGGGGCCATTGTTAGAGATGGTGAACTAGGAATTTACATGGTAAATTCAGAATTTACCTAAAAAAAAACAAAGGCTCTTCTTTGTTGCTGTTGCTGCTGTAAAGCTAGAATTTCCCACAATCCTATAATAGTTACTTTAGCCTTTGACTGTTACAGAAAAATCATAAGGGGGTAACATTTTACACAACCTCCAATATCCTTATTTGATTGATATTTTATTCTTGATGGAACATAGTGATCTACTAATTGAAAAAGATGTTTTGCCACTGTAAGTTGCATTGCATTTATGTTAATACGTGCTACAGCATATGTTATAGTTGGTGTAATCTTCATGGTCATTTGGAGCAAATTTATTGAAAATACTACAGCTTACTCAAAGCCAAGAAGTCTGGACATCTTTTGCAGCAGTACATTTGGTAAATTTTGCAACCAATTTAGATGCTGGTTGACAACGGTTTAATTTTGTTGGAATTCCTGAGGCCTAAGCGTTGCTAAGCAGAACGTCGACTAGGTCACTCATCATACAAAACCTTGGAGTATTCTTTGTGGGTGGAAGGCTTTATGTAAACAATGATTTTTATGATAACTTCAGATGAGGCTTGATGATGCTTCCTCCCATTTTTCGTATTTGATCGATAATTATTCATTAATCTTTGCAATCGATAATAAAGTTTTCTGGTTAAGAGAAAGGGGCTATTCTGAATTTCTGATTACTGTTGTTTTAAGTATTACAAACAACACAAAGGATTATATATCCTAAATCTTTTCAGACAACAAACTAATTATTTAGGCATCAACTCCTTTCTTGAAGCACATCCGGTAGCTATTTGGCTAGCTAAGTTTGCAGCCTTGGAAATATATTAGAATTTTAATCATGATTTACATGATATATTATGTACAACTTGTAAATTCGTAATCTACCGCTAACTATTGATCTTACATGGTAAATTCAAAGTTAAACAAGGTACACTTATCTTAAATAAGATGGGTCTATTATGAACAACTTATAAAAAATAAAAGACTACGAATTTACCTACTAAGTAAACACGGCACTTAACTAAGACATGTCTATGTGCAATTAGTAAATTCGTAATTTATATGGTAAATTACAAATTTACCAGCTAACTAAACACGGTATTTAGCTAAGATAGGTCTAGGTGTAATTGGTAAATTCGTAATTTATATAGTAAATTTACTAGTTAAGTGTTGATGTAATTAAGTGTTGATGTTGGTGTAGTTAATAATTAATAATTTACATGGTAAATTCAAAATTAATATCATGTACAACTGGTAAATTCGTAATTTATATGGTAAATTAAGAATTTAAAGATCGACTTTGTAAGTAATAATTGATATGGTAAATTCAAAATAATATTATATGAAACTAGTATATTCGTAATTTACTATATAAATTACTAAATTACGAATTTATCGGTTAAGCAAACAAGACACACTTATCTTAAGTAATATACATCTATTATTTGCCATTTGTAAACTCATAATTTATATAGGATATTTGTAATTTACTGGCTAAGTGTTATTTTTTTTAAAAGAAATCAAAATTTTTTAGTTAGTAACTATACCTTATAAGAAAGATGGACTTTATAATTAAATAACTTACTTGGTAAATTCAAAATTAAGATTATGTGTAAATGATAAATTCGTAATTTACTTGATAAATTTCTAATTTACCAGCTAACTATTGATCCTAGTTAATAACTATTGATCTCGCTTGGTAATATTATAGTTTTGACGCCTCTAGCTTAACGAAGAAAAAAAGAATACTAGTACTCAAAAAGGAATAGGTACTAAACCTGGAAAAGGACAAATACTTTAATACATCTAGATCTTTGTAAAGACCAAATTTACAGACTGCGTTAAGCAAATTTTATGTCTGTCATGTAACCAAACCGGCCTACACTTAATAACATCATATCTAAATCAACAGGTTTGTAACAGTTAAAACATTATATGCCTATTGACAATCCTTTGGATCGAGGGCTTCCTCTTGTTGCTCTTCCCAGTCTGGTGTGAGGAATGACAGTGATAAGACAAACGAGGGTACTGTTGGATCTAATGGAACTCTCTTTGCTTTTTCCTCGTTTGTTTGGGGATCTCCTCTTTGCTCTCTGCTGCGGAACTGAATTTTTCTGTGTATGGGCTCTGCAATAGCCTTCCTTGTCTTGTCACTCTTTTTCCAAGTGTAATTGATGGCATTTCTGTTTTCATTTCCTTTGCTCTTCTTGTGTACGAAGCTGCATGCAATTTTTTGGACTGACAAAGAAGAGGATTAGAAAAATATAAAAACCAGAAAACAATCGTCCTTTTGGACTCAAGCAAGACAGTTATATTAACCAAGGCAGATCTGTTACGTGTAATTTGTAAATTTAGAATTTAGAAAGTTATACGTAATTGCAATTTGTAAATTTAGAATTTAGAAGTTATATGTAATTACTAGTTAACTGTTGACGTCACAATATACTTAAAACACCAAACAACGTCATAATTAATAGAGGATAAATCTTAATTAAAAATTAAATATTGATTATCCCATTGAAGAATCAACATAACATGATGTCATAATATGGTTGAAACATTAAAAAGAAACATTACTGTCTGATATAAAAAATAAGCAGCATCCATACGGATATATAATAAAATAACATGTGACCAATTTTAAAAAGAAAACATGTGACCAAACTAACAAACCTAACAAATATGAGCAAGACCTAACCATAAGATTGAAGCAAATCCAAAAGAAACAACCCATATGAACTGAAGTTGGAACTCTTTAAACCAATAATTTTATACAGATTTGTGTTTGGCTTTTTACTTCTAGCATATCCAAATATACATTATAGACCTACTAGTTGAATTATGAACACAAGAAAACAACTAAGGAACATTTGAGAAACTCATTTCAGAATCAAATATTTATCAAAATTAAATTTCAGAAACTCCTTGCAGATTCAAATATTAACCAAAATTTGCCACTTGCCTCCACATTGACCTTATCAAAGAGTTCCAGTTGTCATGCGATAATCCAGTTACGTGTTTTTAAAGCGTTTTTCATCAAAAGTTGATCCGTATGCAAATTTTAAAGCCTAATCTGATAAAGACTAACCCTATATTCAACCACTATATAAAGGGAACTATTTTTTATTGTTCCTTAGATCATTTGAGAAGTAGAGAGTAAGTACTCTAGTGAGAGAAACTTTAAAATTTCTAGAGAGCTAATGTTCAACATCTCGAACCTTAGCTCTATGTTTACTCAAGTAGTTGGAAGGAGAGTCACCGGAGGAAAGGCTGTACAATGTGCGACCACCCGCACTTTGATCGTAGAAAGAGAATAACAAGAAACACTAGTTAGTTGAGGCTTTTCTGGAACGTTCTTCTCTACTCAGCTTTTCTACTGTCTTTCAATATACAAAAGAGGTACGTAAGATCTGTTATTAATTTATATATTTAGCATGTGAAACTTGTTATTTGGAAAAAACTTTAATTTAAAATTCTTTAAAATTTTGCTGCATATCATTTTTCCAACACCATCTTGATACAACTTCTTTACAATCACTATTATGTTCTATCTTTTTTTTTTTTTAATCTTTCATACCATTTCTTTAAGCCAAAAAAACTAAAATACCCTTAGATAATACTTATTTGCCTAATCCTAATTTAAAATACTTGTAATTGATTGTATCTTTATACTCTTTAAAAGTGGTATGTTTCAAACTTTCTCATAGAAATAGTAAGATTGAAAAACAATGTCATAGAAGTAGAATTTCTCAAATTGACCCAACATCTTAGGTTTTCCATTATGTCCATAAGCATTTTAAGCATAACTAGAATCCATTTAAAATTTAATTTACTATTTTGCTCTTACCTCATTCGCTTATACTTGAATCATAATGATTATAAATGATTCTATACGACCTTTTTACTTGGATAAGTTAATCCGGGATCCCAATTATTATTTCATCCTAAGTGTGAAAAAAATGGCTTTTTAGACCCTAATTATCACTTTAAACTATCTTATCTTTCGATTTGGTTTCCAACTTTTGTAAATGTCCTAAATATTGACAATATATATATATATATATATATATATATATATAATTTTACCCGTAGACATAAATTTATCCTTCTAAATCTCTTCCTTCACTAAAAATCCATCTTTTCATTGTATTGGCAGATTATAAAGCATTTTTTAAATGTCCTAACGTGAAGTTTGCAGATTCATCCTTACTTTCTAAAACTTTATATAATTTTTAACCTGATTTGACAAATCTTTAGTTTTTTATATCTTGGACCTTTGGGAAAATTTTAAAACACTTCAATTTGGGTTTAAATATGTTTGGTTAAAGCTAAATACATGACCCAAACCTGTCTTTTTAGTGTTTTTTACTTTTTTTAGTCCAAAATCCAAAATTTTGATATTCTATACTACAAGAAAAACTACATTTAACGACATATTATTTACTACATGTAGTTTTTAAATGTCGTTGAAAAGTACATACAACAACATCTTCAACAAAAATGTCATTAATAGTATTTGAAACAATGATTAACGACATTTATATAGATGCTGTCTTAAAGGTCTCTTTTTAACGACAATAGTTTAGTGTCGTTAAATTATTTAACGACAAGTAGGAGATATCATCAAATCCTTAGAGATTCCACGATATCCCTTATAGACGGCATTAGTACGACATCTTGATTAATGCCGTCTATAAGGGGTGTTGTAAAATCTCCAAGGCTTTGACGATATTTTCTACTTGTCGTTAAATAATTTAACGACAGTAAACTATTGTCGTTAAAAGGAGATCTTTAATACAATATCTATATAAATGTCGTTAATTATTGTTTCAAATGTTGTTAATGATATCGTCGTTGGAGATATCGTTGCATGTACTTTTTAACGACATTTAAAAACTATATGTCGTAAATAATATGTCGTTAAATATAGTTTTTCTTGTAGTAATATTGTTTTTTAAATGTTAAATAACATGTTTTCCTCTTATATGTATGAGATGTTGAAAAACAGAGCCTCGTCAATGCTCGTATCTAACGATATGTAGTTTAATCTTCCTTGATAATGACAACTAATATATATGACGTGTCATTTAATTCGTAAATCATAAATACTAGAAGATAAGGGTTTGACATCTTCAGTCATAAGTGGTATTTAACAAACGACATGTCTTTCCATTTCACATAAAGACAACATTTCTTTAAATTGATGTTATAGTTGCAAACTTATGCAACACAAATAAACTAGTTAAAGGTTAATAAAATGTAACATATGTAAGTCCTAACTACAAAATAGTGATAGAGTAATCTGAAAACAAATAAAAAATTGTAAATGCCACTTAATTTTTTTTTATTTTTATACCTAAATTAGATTTAATTTTTTAAAAAAAAATTGGGATATTCAAATATTAACTGTTGAATAACTTATAACTCACTCATGGTGGTGTCTTTTAATTCAACTAACTAGTACAACAGATTAAGACATAGGTTGGGCCTAATGAACTTGCTTTTTTTGGGTTGGAGTTGGGTTGGTCTTGATCCTTGGAGTTGGTAGGACTAGGCGTGCTCCGAATTGAAATGGGCTGTATTTGGTAATTTTTTTATCAAATTATTGTTATAAAATTAAAATTAATATAAATAATATCTAAAAAATATATATATATTTCACAGGAACAACGACAATAAGAGGTCAAATAATGAATCCATAATTCTAACTTTATGGTCAGGCGTTTTACTTATGTTCTTCTGTGGCAATCAGTTCTTCGATTGCGTTTACTTTTTGTTTTTTTTTTCTCCCCTTCAATTGTGGAAATCCTATATTTGTTTTGGACAATTGTTTGAAGTCCAATATTGTAAGAAGTCATGCCGAATAAATATTGTTCTGTTTGCCATTGGCTACAAGGCATTCCGAGCTTGACAAGATGTTTGGCTGAATAAATGAAAATTGTTTCCTACTAAAGACCTGTCTGGTACAGCTTCTACTTATGTTTTTAAACAGTAGAAGAAAAAAAGTAAAAATTGAAGTTTTTCAGTAAGTGTTTAGAATTATATTTTTAAAAGAGTTTTAATAAATCGAGATGGTTTCAATTATTTTTAAAAGTTACAAAAATATTATATCTAAGCTTATAATATATTTTTGATACTTTAGTACAAGTTTTAAGTCTATTTTATAAGTTTTTTTTAAGAAGTTACATTTTGTGGTTTAAATAAGAAGCACTTCTAGAGAGCAAATCTCTTTTAACAGTTCATCTAAATACTTTCAAAAGTAGCTTTTAAACTTAAAAAACTAAAAATGGCTTTTAAAAAGCCCTTCCAAATAAGCCTAAGAATTTGTAATGCAGCTTCTACGTGTTGACAATTCGCTACTTAATTCTCCGGTCGAGTACTTACAAGATTAGGTGCATATTACATCACAAAATTAGACAATCCAACACACTTCAATAAGATCAGGAAAGAGCCTCTATATCTATATATATATTAGTGTGTACTTATAATCAATTTGGGAAGGCAATTGGCATTTGAGAATACAATTGGAGCTACTTTTTGGCCCGTTTGACATAATTTTTTATTGTACTATTAGTTAGCAAGAAACCAAAGACAAAACCTATTATTTGATAGTGTTATTAAAATAGATAAAATTTTTTTTTTTTAAAAAATTAAAATTTTTAAGGAATTATGTTACGAGTATTTTTTAAATTTTTGTCTTAAAAAACTTGTAAAAACATTTCTAAAAACTCCAAAAACAGTACAAAATGGGTGTTTGAACTATATTTAAAAAAAAAGGTCAAAATAGTTTCATTTTTTTAAGTTATAAAAATATTATATTCAAGCTTATAATTTATTATTAATACTCTGGTATCAGTTTCAAAGTCTTTTTCAAACATGTTTTTTTTTTTTTTGAGAAGCCATTTTCTATGGCTTTAACAAGAAACATTTTTGGAGGCAAAAGTGTTTTTGACAGATCATCCAAATACTTCTATAAGCAGCTTTTAAGAAGCCCTCCTAAACAGACCCTTTGTGGTTTATTAACTAACTTTTGGCTCAAATTTTTTGAAAAAATATTGTAATAATTTTAATTAAAACTACAAAATATAGTTCAAACTCAAACGGCTTATTAGTCTCTTGAAGATTAACATAAAAATTTTGATAATGCACACCGTTTAATTAAAGTGTATTAAAAAAAAAAAAAAACAGAAAGAGAGGAAGTACTTTATTCTATTGTAAACGTTAACACAAACTGATTGACCGGATCTCGTATTATATTAGCAGTTCAACAAAACTTGTTTATATTAGAGGATATGAAAATTGAAAAACCGCTAGGAAACAGGAAGAAAACAACAAATAATAATTGTATATATCCGCGGTGTCTTTTCTAGTACTTAATATACTTGTCTGCATCCTAGAAATACATTATTATATAGTCCATCTCTATATTGTATTGTATTACGAAATTTTCTGGCTGAATTTTTCACGGAAATTATTTGTCCTTCTCTAACGAACTTTGAACGTGTTTAAGATCATTTTCCACTAAATTATATACAAGAGCGGTTATCTCTCCGGGGCATTTAAGAATTCAATTCTTGGACGGAATCAATACCATGCCACCCTAACTATATAAATAAAAAGTTTAAAGTTACATCTCCCAAATAACTTAAGGTAAAGCATAATTAACAGTATAAGCGGTTGTCCCACATGAATTTTGTTAATATAAAATTTAATGAAGTTTATAGTTTGTCCTCATCAAAATCTTAAAATTCTGCGTTTGTCCTACCTTATAATAGCATAACATTTTGTAATTTACTACTAAGAAAAAATGCAGCAACTACCGTCTATTTTGACTAATTTTTCTTTACCCTCTCCCTAACTTGACTTGTCTAATACCTCGAGCGACATCATGATTTGAGTAAAGTATAGCTTCTAGGGAGAGGTTGTGGCTTTGATCCTGCCATGTATAAAAAAAATGGTTTGACTTAATCTAGTATACAAACACGACAAGGTTATCTAATCGTGTGTCCAATGCTTAATAGTGTTTAATATTTGACCACCCCACATATATATAGATAATATATAGTTAAAAAATCTGCCGAACAATATGATTCATCACTTTGATATTTATTTATATGTAAGTTTGGATCGGGGTATTATCAAATAGGGCAAGTGACTTAACCAACCAACTTTCTCACCGGCTACTGCCTGTGCAATCTTTATGATCCCTGCATGGTTGGGCAGATCAGAGACCCGCAAAAAGCGAGTGCGGGAGTTATGAGGCATAAAATAGGCAAAACTTCTTTTCATGCCTAGCGATTATAGAGCAACCTAATCTGGTAGGAGATTTCACTTTCATCTCTCTCTCTCACATGGTCTGTGGTTAAAGGTTTTTTGCTATAAAAAAGTTATCTTGAGGACCAAGTGAACAACTTGGATAAGCAACAAGAAAAAGAGAGGGCAAAGCAACGTGTTATAAGTGGGAAATGAAAATTCTCTCTTCTTTAGCAATTATGGCATTCAAGAAAGGAATGAGAGTAGGTCCAACTTGCTATCTCTCAAATCCATTTTATCATCATGAAACCAATTAAAAAACTATAATGCGTATGTATATACGTGTATATCATGAAACCAATTAAAAAACTATAATGCGTATGTATATACGTGTATATACTTACTTGTGTTACTGTTTCTGCCAACGGAATATTATCCAAATGCTTTTAATCGAGTACAAATATATTTATGGCCCAATATTTTCTATTATGCATGCATATATATAAGGGGCGTCTGTGAAGGCAGTTCGAATTAGTTCAAACATAAAACATGGTAATAATTTAAATTTTACGAAAGAAAACAATACAGCAAAATTGGTTTCAAATAGAATTTTTTGATTCAAACCAAAGTTTTAAATAGACTCGTCATTTCATACATGGGAACATTGGATCATTCGTGAGTAAGGAGGACCTGCATTTCAAAAAACCCAGGGAATACAGAATTTTGCATGAATGGCATATTTAAGAACGTTACAAGTTGTTAGACTCATGAATGAAATTAGCTTGAGTGGGGATTACTACAAGGTATAAGGGCAACCAATATATATTAGAAGTCTATCAACTTAATCAAAACAAAAGTAAACATAGATATACGTGTAAACCAAACGTTCTAAAATATTCGCGGACCCAGAAGAAAGATTATAGTGAATGTTTTAAGAGCATGGGGCAGCGATTGACCCATATTTCAATCAATGTTTAAATTAAATCAATCATCCGAAGAGTTTTTAAGTTGGGTTTATATATATGAACATTTTGTAGGGCCAAATGTGACTAAGAATGTTTTTGTAGACATGGGTCAATTTTGTACAATATGTCAACCCCACTGAGGAGAAGACCAACGTTGTATATCATATTTCATAGAGTCCAAAGCAAATGATCGTTGATTTGTCGTTCTTTAGAATTTAGAGCCTCCTCTTTGGTGGAAACGCATTAGAGAAGCCTCTTCGGTGAAAAATGCAGTTGGAAATTTGAACTCGTTTTAAGTCAAAAAGTTTGGTAGAGAGATAAAAAAAATATGAATTTTTTTAATAAATATTAACTATATGCAAACTTTTCAAGATTGAGGGAGAGAAAATCAAGTGAAGATTGAAGGAATAAGAACCTACAGCAACCCATGTTTTAAATAAAAGTTACCAAGATGATGCTGTCAAGAGGTAGGACGGCAGCAAAAAGCAAAGGGTAAGAGCTTTAATTCTCCCTGTAATTATTCTACCCGTGGAGAGCGTGCTATATCCAAACATTAAATTAACATACTTTACCAGGAAAACTACAAGATATAAAATATATATTATGCCATCTCCTTCCGAAAGTAGTTACCATAAAATGAAGATGTGTCTTGTATATTATATCTTGACAACGTATTTGCATAATATATATGTTAGGTACATCTTTTCTTAATTATTTTTCATTTTTTTAACGAAAATATATGGATTAATTGAGGATTCCTATGCAAGTTAAAGTGATAAAAAAATATACAACTATTGAGGGTAAAAGTATAATTTATCAGATATCTATGGATAGAGAGAACTTCTTTATTGGTGAGACATAATTTTAAACTGTTGGTTAGTTTAGAGCTTGATGAAACCGGATAATTTGCATTTGTATTTGTTGGCAAGTTGTTGTTTTTTAACCTTGTCAAAGAATTCTTGGCATTTGAGATGAGAAGAGAAATTAGTAATTGATGGCTTTGAAGTTCATAGGATTAGGAGTACTGGGCGTGGAGCAACAAAAATAATATAAAAGGCATTAAAATAATCCGGGTGCGCTCTTTACTTTGAACTGATAAAAAAAATCAAAAACTGTAAAAACATGTCTATATGAAATCGTTCCCCACTACATTATTAGTAAATTGTCAAAGAACCATGTTTTTTCATAAAGGACATTTTTTTTTTTTGGTGAAATGTCACCAACCAACACAAACAATTTTTTAATAATATTCCTCCATTTAGATCAAACCCAAATGTGTAAATTTGCTTTGATTGGTGTGAACAAATATAAAGCAAAATAGGTAAAACATACAGAGATAATGGGCGGCTAGCTCATGTTGTGGTGTTCATTTTTTTTTTCTACTCTTTTTGGGGGTTGACTAAGATAATATATATTGCAGACAACACACGTTTAGATTCACAAGCCACACGAACCATTCCAGTACGAGTTAGAATCAGAATTAAATCCATAATTTGGTCAACCCGTGTTGACACACACATATGATATGGTCTTTTGTATTTTCTTGTTCATCTTTTAATTTTCAAAATGGGTCCAAAAGACATTTGTGTGTCTCAAATTTTTTCTTGGTTCACTGCCAGGTGACTCTCCATTTCTGTGGGGGTCCAGTCAGACTTGAACACGTGTTGAATTTTCATCATATACACTCCAAAGATTTATTACCTCAGTGTGACATCACTCGAACGTGTGTGTATCTATATATATATATATGTATATAAATATATGCCATGCTTGTTTGTAAATTGTTATCTGAGCACGCTAAATATGATTACCAAATGATCAACAATCAAAAAACTCGTTTTGCATATTAATTAGGTCTCTCCACGAAGGGAGACAAAATGCACTTAAAAAAAAAAAATTAGCATGCATTTACTTTTGGTTATAAATTCATCGCAGTATGTGTCACAACAAGCTTTAATTATCATGATTATTCGTCCACTTAATTAGAAATAATATCTTCACTTATCTTTCAACTAAGTTCGTATCGTTGCTTGTTTCTTTTTTACTTTGTTAAGGTATATATATTAGTAATATATATTCTAAATACCAAAGAAAAAGTAGTACAAAATAAAATATAATAGAGAGGAAGTCAACGTTATGAAAAATATAGAAAAGGGACTTAATTAAATTAGTCAAGTTATACTAATCCAATCTTATTATGTATTATATGAAGAAGGTTTAAGTTTAACCACCGAGGGGGGTATGGTATTGGTGGAGAGTCAGAGATTATGACATGGGCATTAAGGCCCAAAATAGTCAAATTTTGGGAGGAAGGAACATTCTAAAACCAAAACAAGACAAGCAGAAAATCCAAAGCGTTCGATGGGGGTGACCTAATTTCCCTTTTTCATCAAAACTAAAGAGAAAGCGACTCTTTTGTTGTCCCTAATTACAAGTCTATCTGTCGTTGTAGTACTCGCTACACTTCACTTTCTTCTTCGCAATCTTTTCATCCACGCGCCCCGGTTCTCATAAAACGTTATATATTATTATTATTATTATTTTAATGAAAAGGAATGTTATTATTGTTTATTAGGTATTATTATTATGGTTGTTGTAGTTACTATTATCTCACAGATATTGTTTTAACAGTATTAAAATATCATGGTCGTTACACTCCATTACTTCTATTGTTTCTTTTCGCCACATTAAAAAAAAAATAGAATTAAAACTTTACCTTTGCAGGAGCATGATAAGATGAATAGATTATTTAATTTAAAAAGTTCGGATTTAATTCTTGCAATTATTCAATTTTACCTGTTCTTAACATTTAGAGATTAGATTAGTATAGTATTTAAATTAAAACTTTAAAAAGAGTAATATATGTATATATATTACATTCTCATTGGTTAATTTAGAATTGTATTTAAATTTAAACTTTATGTAAGAGTACATGTTACATTCTTATTGATGAAACATTATGGCTAATCTCACAAATAGTCTCTGAACTTAATCTCTAATCTCACATTGATCCTTAACTTTAAGAAACGTCCCAAATCATCTAAGATCTGTCAGATTGTTTCAGTTTTTACTATTTTCTTTAGTTGAATGTTAAAAATAAGATTGAATAATATGCATGTGATTCTGCAAAAAATAATACTTTATTAGTAGAACACAAAGGATTTTAATGAAAAAGTAAAGTAACACTGCTAACTAAATATTATCCATACTTTGTTTTATATTTATGATCCAACTAAAGCAAGTTGATAGATTAAGGGTTGAGTTTGGGACGTTTTAAAATTTAAGGACTAAAGTGAGATTGACAACAAGATTCAACGATTATTTTTAAAATTAAGAATATATATATATATGTATATTTGTGTTTATATATAAAGCTTACAAGAATGTAATTGCATCCATAGTCTAATGGGAACTAATGATGGTAACATAAAAAGAAGATAAAGATTTAAATGTCATAGGAAAAAAAAATGAAACTCAATCTACAATAAAAGGGGAAAAAAAAACCCGAATTTTGAACCTCTTCAAACAATCCTTGGAAAAAAGCTGAAGAAGACAAAGAACAGGGTAAGAATAGTGGGTTCCAACACTAACCGCCCACGACTTACCCAAAACAAGACCTGCCAGGGTGGGTCCCACATGCGCGAAGAAAATCCCTGAGAAACAGATGGTCAACGGATTGACGGCTGAGATGTGGGGAGAGAGAGAGGTCAAGGAGAAGCCTACGTGTACGCCACGCTCAATAATTTGAACACCCTCCGCTCCCCCTCTTTGACTTCTCTGTTTGAGACTTAGAGCGTACCTCTTGCGTCCCACGTTGACTCACATTTGACCCTCAATCCTCTCATAAGCATGACGTCATTAAACCGTCTCAACTTTTTTTTTTTTGTGTAGGTTTTTTTTTTTATAGTTTTTTAAGGCAAAAATGGCAGTACTCTAACGTTGTACATCAAAGCTTTTAAAAATTAAAAAATGTGGCAAAGATAGGGAATGGGGAATATTAGTAAATTAAGAAAATACCAGAATAGATCAAAGCTTTTAAAAATTAAAAGATGTGGCAAAGATAGGGAATGAGGAATATTAATAAATTAAGAAAATATCAAAAGTATTAGGTCCAAACAAATAGTAAAGGAGAAGCAATGAAGGCGCATTAGAAGCTTCGTGCTTTTTTAAAGGTTAATTTTATTTTTAGTCTCGAACAATATTAATTATCTCAATTTGATCTCTAAAATTGAAAACACTAAGAATTCTTGAACTTTACGAATATTGTAGTAACAGTACTTTTGTAACAAAAAACATGAAAAAACTACCATGTCAATCTCATTAATTAAGAAATTAGTACGTTTTATGATTCTGATTAGTTTCCACTTTGACACCTCTGTAACTACTAACAATAGATTAATCTTAAAAACTAAAGAAGTCTTTAATTTCCAATACCAAATAAAGACGTAAAGTCTAAAAGATGTAGAAATCTATTTTATGATAAAGCGGCATATGAAAGAAAGTTAATAATATTGCTTACATGCTACACATATATTCTTAGTAATCATTGACTTATGCTTTAGTAGTGATCTAGATTCTTGCTCTTCATAGCCTTTTGTCAAATATACAGAATGACAATTGTCAACCGTTTTTGTGTTGATATGCGTGTGTGTCATATAAAATATTACTCCAAAAATATGTGTATATATAGTCAAGATTAATTAGGTACAAGGTAGTGGTCTAAGAGCATTCCGGATCAAGGGAAAGTAGGAATAAGAAAAACGAAAATATCGTCTACATACATACATATATATATATATATGAATAAACAATGTATCTTTGTATAAAAACAAATTTATGTGACTAATACGTTTAACCAATTTCCTTCCAACACATAGGGGTCACTGATAATATTCATAGGTTGAACTTGAATATCCAAATTCCAAGAATGACCTAACAACTCTATCTCTGTTCACTTGTAATTTCTAATTTTGATGGAAGAGTCCTTTTTATTTTTTGGATTTTCAAGTAAAACAAAAAACTCATGAATTCAACCTAATCTACACGCTCTAATTTCTGGTCATACTACCGATCCCCACAAGCCAGTCATGGCTTTGTGGCTTTTGGAGTAATGAGAAATTTGCTTTATTTTCAACATGAAGTTACCATATATATATATATATATATATATATATATACACGCGTGCACGCGCGTGTGTGTTTGTGTGTGTCTCCCATTTTGTTTCCTTCTTTTTGGTACGTCAACAGTTGCATTAATGGACCGGCATCTCAAGGATTATTTGTGGTCTTCCTCTAGTCTTAGGCTCCGTTTGTGAGGGGGGATCGATATAGAATAAGAAAAGTGACAAAAGAGTTAGGAGGGATGGAAAAATTAAAGTTGAAGAAGATCATATTAATGCTTTATGTTGTTTGACGAAATGGAAAGAGTTGAAAGGACAGATAAATTTGTCTAATTATTATGTAGTCCTTTTACTATTTTATACAAACTTTTTTGAAAAATAAAATTATCTTTTCCAAACTTGAATTAGTGGGTTGCATGAATACAGCTTCCATGAGTCGAAGGGTGCACTACGGTGAGCGTAGAATGAGAGAATCTCCCTCTGTCTCTCCTCTCTCCCTCTTCTTTCCGTTCAACCAAACAAATAGATTGAGACTCTCCTCAGTATCCATCCCTCTCTCTCTATTGCCAAACACACTCTTTTATGCATCAATTCCCTCTACTAGATCAAAGACAAATATTTTAGGTTGACTCTGTAACGCATTCCTTAGACGGAATTTGGAAATTGCATAGAATGTACAACTCCTGGAAAAGAAAATAGAGTAAAAAAGGATTTTAAAGTCAAACTGTCTTACTGATCCTAATAGCCATCGTCCGCTGACTTCAAAATTATAAGTATTTTTTGTACAAGAAGAATGTATATACATCTTCTTAATTTCTTTCTTTCCAAATCCGCAGTCAAAATTTTCTATGACCTGAAGTATTATATATTCTTGAATTTTATTAATATATATATGTATATTTTTCTCCGTGTTGTCTAGAAGTTTTTGTTTGGCTAAAAAATAGACATGTAATTAATTATAATATTGAATGGACATTTATGATTACTCTTAATACAAGGTCAATAATATTGTGCTCACTCAAGTGTTCTTCTTGTGTGGAAAATGACGTGGGCAATAACATACGCCATGAGTCTGGCTCAAGTACTTTTGAGTTGGATATACATTAATAATGGAGAGATCAAATTACGATTTAAATTGTTCTTCTCGAAGGAAAAACCACTACCTGTTTGACATAATATATATATCTACGGAATTTCTTTTAGAGTATACCCATACAATAATTATTCTGCTCTAATCCTAGTGCAGAAGGCAAGCATAACAGAAACAGTCGGTAAAGTAATCCAGAAAACGCCAATGTGAAAAGCTAGTCGGTATAAATATGGCGTGATGAGCTAGTCAATTCTCCTTCTAATAGGCTATCTAACATTTTAATTCTAACTAAAGTCTCCAGTTTAAAGTGTAGTATGTAAAAGCTTTACATTATACTAATTTTTTGTTTTTGTTTTTTTTTTTTATAACATGTAAGAACATTATACTGTAGTTGAAACTAACTACAAATAGAAGATAAATACAAATTTTTATTTTTAACGTGTTTAAGAGAGAAATTTGAACTCAAGTTTAAACCATAAATAATATATAGCTCTTATGTAATACATTATAAACATGCTACAATGTAAGATTCAAGCTCTAAAATTAAAATACTTCTTCCAATCACCTTATTCGTTATTTTATTTTAAAAAAGGCTTAGGTTTTGAAAATCAGATATTCAGATCCTTTTGGAAGGAAAATGATATCAAGTAAATAGGGGAAAATCTTCTAATTTCAGATCGAATATACTAACATGGGGTACATGTACCAACATTAATATTTAAAATTTAATAAAAACTAGTATTCGAAATTATTACATAGTGCGTCGTGTCAAAATGAATATAAAAGAATAAAAAAAAACTATTGTCATTAGTTTTTGAACAATTGTTTTTTTAGGGGATTTTTTTTTTTTTAAACAATGCGGATTTAATTCGTGCCCAGCAAACAAAAAAAAATTCCTTTTTTCAAATTGTGAAGTTGTATCTACCTACCCCAAGGTTAATGTGAACAAAGGTAGTCCAAGATGTTATAACTTCTTATTTTATACTTTTTCATATGAGAGCAATTTGTTTAAGGAGATTATACCAAATAGCACAATTTTAAAACTATTGAAGTAAACAATATTTTTAGAATCTAGTACTGTTTATTAACACTTGAATTTTTAATTTTACATCGTCCTTTTTTTTTCTTTTTCTTCTTCTCTTTCTTTTTTTTTTTGTTATCTCGCTGTTGTTTCATATTTCTTTCTATGTCATTTTATACAAAAATAAATTTTGTTTTAATCTATCTACCAAACACTATTACATTTTGATCTTTTTATTTTTATTCCCAATTAATGATGGGCTAATTCCTTACTTTTTTTCTTTTTTTAAATGGGTATTTAGATTGCTTGATTAATCTTTTGTCCTTTTTTAGTCATTTTACTAATGGAAGGGTGCATTTATAATTCTCTGGGGTGTGAATATTATTTCCCTTCAGCGAATCGACACGACATGTTATTTGTGGGGTTGGGTTGGGAATTCCAATCTCTTTTTAAATGTAAAAAAAAAAAAAAAAAAAAAAACCTTAATTTTTCTTTTCTCTTTTTACAGAAAATTAAACGATCAAAACCATTGATTATTTAGAAAAGCGAATAACTGTATTTTATATGTTTTCACAAAAATTAAAGAGCTCATCTCTCGGGCTTTTTATATATAAAAAAAAACTTTTTTCAGTGTTTGGAATTACGACTTGTTTGAGAAATAAGTTGAAACTTTAAGTTTTAATTTGTTGCAATATAAAATTCTTATATGCTACAATAATTTTTTATAGTATAACACTCTCACATACTAAATTATTTAAGTTCTAACTTTAATTCTTAATTTATTTTTCACACAAAGTGTATATTCATAGAGAGCTTTTGCTTGCAATGATATTTCTTTCTTCTTTTCTATTCTTGAAGCTACGAAGAGTGACCTACACGCGCTACTATGGCTCCCTGGGAATTAGGAAACGTAACCTACAATCCATACACCTGGACCATCAACTCCTCAACTGGTCCTGATTAAAAGCTTCATCCCTGTTCTTTTACAATTTCAACCGTTTGATTTCAACCATAAACTAAAATAAAAAAGAAAAAAAATAAAGAATTTTATCACTCTCGTCCAAAACTATGACGTGCCATTCGGATGATATACATGCATATACATATACATATATATGCACATAATTATCATCATTATCACCATCATACCACTACATCCCTTTATTTATAAGGAACAAGAATTCTCCACAACTATGTTACATGAGAGAGAGATAAAAAATAAAAAAATAAAAACTAATCTCAAATGGAATACGATAAAATAATGAATAATCTAAGGTAAATTAAAAAAGAAAAAGGCAAAACCAAAGAAAATTCGATTCCGAGTGCTTTCTGTCTCTTCTTCTCATTTGTCCAATTATCATCTCCCTAGAAATGTCAACCGGATACCTGAAAAATTAGTTTGCACTATATATCCGTACCACTCCCCTTATGTACATATATATATATATATATATATCTATATATATCCGAAACCCTCAAACCACATATATATTGCCTATATGACTCTCTATATATAAACAAACACAGCCTTCACATATATATAATACGTTCACCCAAAGAGTTGGAAAAAATACATATAGTTATTAAAGAGCTAGCTAGCTTATAAGCTATGGCAGAGGAGTTTCAGGCCGGGATTTGCGGCGGGAACTGGTGGAGCTCATCGAGAAGCGTGTTCGTGGCAGCGTCGCCGTGCTCGGTGGGGCTAAATCACGACGTGGCAGGGTTTGGTTGGCCAAGCCATGACATGGTTGACGTCAAGTTGGCAAGGTCTTCCTCAGGATTAGACACTAACTCAATTCGTGATCGCACTTCAAACAATAATATTGTTAATACTTGTGGCTTTCAAGAAGTTCAAAAGCCTAACCCCCAAATTATAAGTCATCATGATATTAGTACTAATTCCGCCAGTGGTAGCGGTAGCGTTTTGATTGACTCCACCTTGCAAATGATGGGTTTTGGCCTCTCTACCTCACCATCCTCAGATTTGAACCAATCCAACAATACTTTTGTCAGGTAAGAGTGTGTGTGTGTGTGTGTGTGTGTGTGTGTGTATGCACACACACAAATTAATATTAGTGTTCGATTCATTTCATATTGTGTTAAAATTAATTAGTTCAATCTCTCTAATATTGAAATTGTCACAATATAGTAGCGGAAGAGCTGAGAGTAACAATATTTATTCCATGCTTCAAGAAGACATGGGTACGAAGTTGAATTACCAATCACAAGAAATCGGCTTGTTAGATTCTCCCTCTCATCATGAAATCCAAAAGGCCGATATTTTCTCTGGCGATTGCGGGATGGTGACGACTACGACGACGACAAGCCAAGCCTTATCGGCGGGCTTTCCAGTGAGCTCATCACCATCTTCAAATTATGGGTACGGCTCAACATCGGCGACGTTGTTGCAAAGCTTGTTCGACGCCGGCGAAGCTCACCATGATCATCAAGTACCACAACGACAACAATCCTTTTCCAACAACCGATCTATGAACTACAATTCGCCGTCAACGCGGGTCAATTATGGGTCAAATAATTTAGGTAACATCAATACTAGTAACATGGTGTCATCTTCTTGGCCTAGATTCTCAGGGCCAACAAAGCAGTTACAGCAACAGCCTGGAGGAGGTTTGCCCTTCTCCAATAATACACCTTTTTGGAACGCCTCAGATCAGTCTGGTCGGAACGACAACAATATCATCCGAGCCGGCCTTTTTACTTCGTCGTTGCCGCAGCATCTACAGTATACGACACCAACGTTTGAGGAGAAACCCAAGTGCAACAACTTTACCCAAAAGGTAAAGATAATTATAAGATTAGTGTTATGATCTCCTGGTTAGGGTTTGAGGGCTTATATGCATGAAAATTAGTCATTGGGGGTGTTGAAAAAATTTTCAGACTAATGAAGACGTTCAAGACTCGGGATCGGTTGGGAAGAAAAGTGCTAGTAGTAATCATCAACATCATCAACAACAGCCTGTGCTCAAAAGAGCTCGAATCGAAACGCCTTCGCCATTACCCACTTTTAAGGTACACCACAAATTATTCAACTCTATATTCAAGCTTTTTGATTTTCATTACTAATTTACAACTATATATGTATTTATTTTGAATGTTAAGTATGAAAAAGAGAAGGATAAGAATTTAAATACTTTTCTTCTTTTTTCTAAAGGTGCGAAAAGAGAAGCTGGGGGACCGAATCACTGCCCTACAGCAACTGGTTTCGCCTTTCGGAAAGGTAAAATTTTGGATTTTCCTTCTGCTTTTTGGGAGAAATGGTACAGTGAGAGAAAAGGGAAGAAAAATCCAATTGTAACAAGCTTACCCGTTTGAATCCTTTTTTTTTTTTTTTTTTGGGTTGCAGACCGATACAGCTTCCGTTCTCCATGAAGCCATCGAGTACATCAAATTCCTACATGATCAAGTCAGTGTACGTTTCCTTAGTGTATATTGTACATGTCTTCCTTTTCTAGTCATATATTTTAAATTTTCATCGTACTTAAGTGGGCTTAGTTATTTAAACAAGTACTTTAATATTTTTGAACAATTTTCTTGTTCATTTATTGTGGAAAAAAGGGAAAGAAGAAAAAGGGTCTTAGTTCTGATTTTCTCTATGTGATTTTTTACAGGTTTTGAGTACTCCATACATGAAGAATGGTGCTTCTATTCAAGTACAAAAACAGGTACATATCAACCTTAAACAATATTATCCAATGTAATTATTTTTAGCTGTATCAAAATTTGACCCATCCATGCAATTTAACTGCAGGGTTTGACAAAACCGAAGGACCAAGAAATAAGCCCAAAACAAGATCTGAAAAGCCGAGGGCTCTGTTTGGTTCCCATTTCAAGCACGTTGCCAGTTGCAAATGAGACGACTGCTGATTTTTGGACACCAACGTTTGGAGGGACTTTCACGTGATCAGAAGATCGCCAACGACAAAAAATTAAGGTTTCTACAAATTACAAGTACTTTAAACACTAATAGAGGCGTCGACAACAATTGGTTTTGTATGAAAAAGGGGTAGAAGCCAAAGAAAGGGTAAAGAAAGAATATTGATATAAAAAAAGAAAAAAAGAAAAAAGAAAGAAAGAGAGAGAAATTGAAGAAAAGACAATGATATTTTCTTGAAGGGAGGGACAGACTAGTGCTGGGCCACTGCGAGCAGATCAATGATATATGTATGTAGGGTAGAAGAGGGAATGTTATGGGTATGGATTAAAGTAATTTATAATGAAGTATTAATAATGATAGTTAAGTTAAGTATTATTATTAAAATATAAAGAGATCAGGTGGGATTAGGAGCAGGAACAGGTGCTAAATTTAGCGGAAGTCGACATTAGTTTGCGGATCATAGTTGTCATTTGTTTATGTTCATGTTTTTGTTGTTGTTGTTGATGTTGGGTTTTTCTTCTTTTTTTTTTTTTTTTTTTTTTTTTGACAAATAGCTGAATTTAGCAGATGGGGGATAATGTACCTTATGTTCCTGTTGATGTATATGTAATACCGGTCCACACCACCTTTTGTTATTTATTAAGAGTAAGAAATATTTAATGAACAAAAAGAAAAAAAAATGGAAATAAAAAATTAAATAGAAATTTTTATTTCCCTTTCTTTTCCTCACTTATGAATGGAATTGTGGGAGTGAGTGGAGGGCGTTTGATTGGGGGTCCTAAATCCCCACTTTTTCGCACTTGTTTATGTGTTGGGCATGTGACAGTGGAAGTCAGAGAGAGAGGCCCACAGTTGCCGTTTTAGGGTTTTCTGGTTCATATATTCATAGGGAAGAAATAAAAAGAAAAATTTAGTTCTGCATGCGCGAGTGCATCGTCGCGCGTGTAAACCATTAAATACGTATCACACATATATGAAAACTACATCATAGTGCGTGTGTATATATATACACACACACATATGTATATATATATTTTATATATAGAGACCATTGTGCTTCATGCGGAATGGCCATATTGTAACGCACCCATGTAAACAAACGCGTGATTTGGACAATCCTAAGACACTTGATGAGAATATAGGTTTTGTGGAATCAAATAAGCATTTGCATCCATTAATTATTTGATATTAATTATTAATAGCAAATGAGCATTTGCATCCATTAATTATTAATATACCCAACATTTCTTTTTTCGATAAGCTAAGGCTAATGAGAATTATGCTTATATCACTTTTCTTAATTGTAAATGATGCATAATTTTTGGTACATGAGCCCCAGAAATTAGGAATAGTAATTTAGATCATGTTTGTGTCAACTTAAAATTTTATATGGGGTTCAAGTCAACTTAAGTGTCACATGCAGATCACAACTTGATATAGTATAAGTAATATGAGTGTTACTTTAATTGATCCACTTATCTATGTTTTATTTTTTGAATTTTGGGACATAAATATTATATTTTATTTTATCGTAAGTACATTTGATAAATTTATTTTTTTAAAAATTATTTGTCTGTAGTCTTTTAATACTAAATTTAATAAATCGAGTCAATTTTATATCAATCATGTCATGAATTTAGATCAAGTTGGAACCCTATTCTCATGTTGAACCTAAATTGCCACCTCTGTCAGAAATATTTATAACAATTTTTCTTGGACACGAATCACAACCAAAGTACACCACGCACGGCAACATTCTGATGGAAATACCTGGCCTGAAGACACTAAAACAAGGAACTTGAAACCTCAAACAAAAAAAAAAAAGCAATTTGAGTATATCCGTACGTTTGTGTATGTGTATATATGTATATATATATTTATATATATGTTTACTATTTTTTTTTCCCTAACGCAAATACTCATCATTTTCATTAAAAGAATAAACAAGTATTCATCACTTGGCTTTACTTATTGTTATGGATCGCACAGAAATTTCTATGATTAGCTCTTCTGTAAAGTTATAACATCCTTAAAAACAGCTAAAACGAGATGATTAATTATAGGTAATAATCTATATCCAATCATTGCATGTTTTCTAGATCAGCTTTTTCATTCCGGAACTTTTGTTAAACTTGGTAAACATTTTCCCCACTTTTCCCGGCATGAACATGGCAAACACACACACCTTTGTTTTCAAGATATCCATAATTATGACAAGTATCTGATTTATTACAGTCTAATTTGGGTCATTACATCAAACAGGTCTTTAGCGACCAACTGTAATTTCAAACAAGGAAGACTATAGCTTGCCTTATTAGTTGAGAGTTTGGTATCAGACTTCAGTACTCTTTATATTTTGTGGCGTCCTTAATTTGAAGTTTGAACCAAACAAAGATAGAGAGAGAGAGAGAGAGAGAGAGAGAGAGAGAGAGAGGATTGAAAACAGTAAAACTTTAGAAGAGAATGGTATCATGCATGCATGGAGAGAAATTAGTATTGCAAAAGGTTATTATTTTATTTTCATGAGAATATTAGACTTGTTAGTTTGCAAAAGTGCTTTCAACTTTATTTAACAATTGACAAGTGCCTTTTAAGCCGCTCCTCTAGTTAGTGACCCCCTACCTTCAAATTAACGAGAGTATTGATGAGAAAGTAAGACTTGCTAATAATATAATATTAGGAAAATTTGATCTTACCGCCCTGTGTTATATCGAAATATGAGTTTAGTGGTCTCTGTGTTTGGAAAATTTCATGCCAATATCTCAAACTTTTAAAAAATCTTTTTTTAATACTTCAGAGCTTTTTTTTAAGATACAAAAAGACAAAATTATATTTTTTAATAATTGATTGAAACTTTGAGTAAAAAAACCCAAACACTGAAAAAAAAAACTTATCTAAAAAACCCCCCAATCCTCTTCTTCATCTTCTTCACTCTTCCAATCTCTTATAGAAGATTGCAGAACCACCCCAAAACCCTACTCCTCCATCTTCTCAGCTCTTCCCAAGCACAAATTAGAGATAGATTATATACATACAAAGGCCTAATCTATATCAACCATATATCAGAGAACACAATTTGAATTTCTGAGAATTCTTGTCCTCGTCAACTTGATTGCATTCACTAAAATTCTAACAAGACCTAGAGCATATAGAATTGGCCCTACCTATTATAGCAGTCTCTAAACGAAAAAGCCCACCCAAATTCTCCGACGAAAAGGGAGAATCTTAAAATGGGAAAAGGTAATGGAATAAGAGATAGATCAAGATTGATTGAGAAAGTAACACTCTGATGAAATCCCTCTTCCTCCTCCTTGTCGACGACGACGGACTGCGCTAGATGGGGCCAAAGGGAGAGGGGCTGAAGGAGAGGATTGGGTTTTTTTAGATCAATTTTTTTCAATGTTTGGGTTTTTTACTCAAAATTTTAGCGAACTATAAAAAAGGTAATTTTATCTTTTTGTGTCCCAAAAGGGTTTCGAGGTATTAAAAAAATTTTCTAAAAGTTCAAGATAACGTATATTTCGATATAATATAGTATACTAAGAAGAAAATTTTCTAATTATATTTATCATTAAAATTATGAAAATAATATATTTAATGTGCTATTACATTTTTTGTTCTAATACATAAGGTTATTTCAAACACATCTATATTGTTTGTTATAGTTATTAAGTTTTGAAATTTATAAAATTAAAATATTACAATGTTTAAATAATTTAAAAATTACAAAGATGTAATGATTAAAAGAAAAAGTTAATGTCTCAATAAATAACAATCAAATGTCAAACTTATCATATCCTATATGTGGTGATAAATTTGAAGTTTGGTTTTGTATATGACGAATTTGACACCAAAAATGACAATAAACTAGAGAGTATTTTTTATACTCAAACGTTAAAATTTAGCTATATATGCATTGAAGACGTTCTAAAGAGCCGCATAATTTTCTTTAGTAAGAGCGCGGAAAAATCTAGTATGTAAAAATTGAAGGAAGAATAACTCTTTGTCTACTACATATCAGCATAAAAATTGAAGAGTACAACTATATATATTCCTGATGGGAGCCCAAATATTACGACCATGTAGTCATTTTCAGAATCAAGGTTTTCTATTCATTTCATTTTTTTGAGAAATATTTTATATTTTTTCAGGAGACTGATTTTCTAAAGGATTTTTTTATTTTACTTCAAAACCAAAAAAATTATAATTGGTACTTCATGATTAATATTTATTCTAGCTACTAGTTTATGTTATATAGCGTCTAATTAAAGTTTAATTTTGTGAAATCTAATAACAAATAATAGATTGCATCCCTTCGCCTGATCTTCTAAGCATCCTGGACATCATGTGAACTTCCGACATAAAAAGAAGCTCCAATTGTCATTCTTTGTTTAAATTAATTAGTAGAATATCCTAAAAAATATAGACAATAAACAAGAAAATCAAATTGAAATCAAGTTTATGCGGGGGCTTGATTGATATGATATGTCAATTACGCGATTGTGTATAGAAATTCTGCCAGAGGAACAAATTATTTTGACAAAGCCTAATCAGTTAGTATGCGAATTTCAAATATAGAAACTTAACATCGAAGAATCCCTTTGGAAAATGACTAATCATGAGAAGAAAAATATAAAAAATGAAAAAAAAGAACAATAATTGTTAAGTCTTGCTGGTTGGTATCTCTTGGCACCTGCTTTTTTCATCTTTTGGTGACTTTCCCTTGAATTGATTGCCCAATTGGTATTATACCATATACCTCCAAGCATCAGTATCAGTACTGTTCTCTCTCTCTCTCTCTCTCTCTCTCTCTTAATAGAATTCAATTCTCACATATATAAATATATGTATATATATATTATATTTCTCCTAAGATGTGGTTATAACTAAAAAGTAAAAAGAAGAAACATAAAAGGAATACTGGAAAGGAAAAGCATATTGGCATCATTGTGATGTTAGTAAAGTAATATGTGCTTTGTGTGTCTGTATATGTATGACACACTCAACAATTCCAATTTTTACTTTATTGGCATAGTACTTCTTTTTCTTGTTTTGGCTAATCAATGGCAAACTATGTCTGTCTTCTGCTACAAGTTCTTTTGAGTACATGCTTAAAAAGCTTTGCCTCTTTTTCCTTTCAACTTTGAATCTGATTTTGCTTACACACATAGGCATTTCGTGCACCCAAAAATGACATTATCAGCCTTACAACTATTAAAGTTTGGTATTTTCAATTTCAATCTCTTTTTCTCCAAGAAAAAAGGAAAATGAGTAGTGCCCTTTTGGATTCTAATATGTACAGCTTGCTTTGTTGATGTCACAAAATTTTTCTGTTACCCTTTGAATCTAGTGGTATTGTTTTCCCCATTTAAAAGGAGTTACATGATATTCACTTTAAAAAGAAAATTAAAAAAAAAAATTGATGATTTCAAGTGAAGACAGGTTAAAGACTCCTCTGGTTTAAAAGTATATGGAAATTTAAGGGCTAAAGGAAATAAAAGCTTCCAAGGCATGATGGACAAAAGACACAAGAAGATTTACTTTTCCTTTAACATTCATCAAGCATGAAGGTAACATCATCATTATATAGGTTTTGATCCTCATGATATTTGGTTTGAAATTTGAGACAAAGATATTAAAACACAAAAGTAAGGTTCAGCTAATTAACTTGATTTTTCCTTTCTCTGCATTTTTGAGGACGAGGCTAATGCTTCAAGGAATAACACTGCATATTTTGTTATCTATGCTTTATATATCAAGGCGCGGATAGTTGTGCCACACGGAACAGGTTCAACACATTCAAAAGGAAAAAGAAGGGGCACAATATAGGAAATTTCCCAGTTCACATAATACTTATGTTATACAATTTGAATTGATTTTACGATCATATGTACAGTCTGTATCTTGTGATATGCACGATTGCACATTTGCATCTCTACAATTCCATCAAAGGCACTTTCTCTTCTTTTTTTTTTTTTTCCTTTTTGGGTAACATAACATGTGCTACAAGAAAATTTGTAATAAATGTTGTAGTGGTGACCTCTATATTAGGTGTCTAATTCGTTACTTGTATAGAGCATTTGAGAGCACCGTTGTTATTATAAAATACAATTCCAGCCAACTTTTTGTTCAAATTCTATAACAAAATACTGTACCAAAAGTTTGTTGAAATGACACTTTGTAATTTCAACTGCGTTCCCAAACGCTTCATTGAAACGGGATTACATGACTACCACAAAAATAAGAAAGAGTAACAGAATCAAAAACTAAGCAACCAAGTATCATGGTAAATAAATGGTCCTGTGAATCCCGGAGAAATGCTTTCAGCTGAATGTTATGCAATGGCTGTGATTGGTATACCCTTTTGTGAAAGGACCTAATTCATATGGATTACTCCTCAAAAGATTTAACAGCCTACCCAAAGCTTAAATGGGAACCTGCATGTGCCTGCTCTTTGTTTGGGCTCTTGCCTTACTGCGGCAAAGAGAGTCAAGCTCACTTTTCCATTGATAATGGGAAAAACCTTGTTTTGAATTGGACTTTCTCATGTAAATCCAGCCCCAATCAACTTTCTTACTTTAGTATAGACGCTACTATTCTTTATGCAGATTCCTTTAAGAGCACATAATAAAGGCTTAGCGCTGGAAGCTACTGGCATGTTCCAAGAGCTTACACACAGCTGATAAGCTTGTCATTAACTAGATGATATTCATGGTTTTTTCTTTATACAAGTACAATTCATGAAGATGTTTTCCATTTGGAAAAAAAAAAAAGAGCAAACATTTCTTTTTTCCTGTTGATATGTGGCAAAAGAAGTTTGACTGTGTTGATGACTTCAGATTCAGATTCATTAAGGATTTGAAAGGAGGTCTTTAGCATATGCATGTGTGCTCAAAAACTAGCATGGTATTGTATAGAAATTTTTGATGTGTCAGATTATCAAGGAAAAGAAATTTATGTAGAGGTAAGTAATTGGTTTTGCCTCTCACTTGGACAAGAAATTTTGGCAGAATCAAGTATTAAAATATAAGGCCTAAGCAATGATATCATGTTATCACCAAACAGTGGATAACAACACAAATACCGAACAAAGCACCATATTTTTCTTTACGAGAACATGAAGTTGGAAAATAATATTATAGGATAGGAAATTATTTTGTGCGAGAACAGAATGCTGAATAGGCAAGTATAATGAACGAAATCAAGCGGTTCCCTTGAGCTTCTTAGCAATGTCGGCTAAGTACTTCCCCTGGTGGAAAGCTTGCTGTAGCTCTAGCTCTGACGGTTGTCTTGTGTCGTTGACCCCAGTATAAGTTCCGGCACCATAAGGGCTGCCACCCTTAACATTCTCCATTTCAAACATGCCAGCTCCAAATGTATATCCAATAGGCACAAAGATCATTCCATGGTGAACAAGCTGAGTAATGGCGGTCAAGCTACAGAGTTTTTAAAATACAAAAATAAAACCCGGGACAGAGTCTGAGAACAATATATACACATGATTTTAAACTTAAAATGAGACAAAAAGTTGTGAAAGAAATGAAAACTCACGGAGTAGTCTCTTGTCCACCTCCTTGAGATCCAGTGCTGTAGAAAATTCCTGCAGGTTTTCCCGCTAGTTGTTGTGTTCTCCACAAACCCCCAGTAGCATCAAAAAATGCTTTAAATTGTGCAGCCATCATTCCAAATTTGGTTGGGAAACCAAGAAGAAACCCATCAGCCTTGGCAAGATCATGAGGCGTAATGATAGGTACATCGCTTTTTGGTGGAGCTCCCATTTTCCGGAGGACCTCATCTGGCAGCGTCTCAGGTACCTGTTGAGGAGCCAAATTAAATTAACAAGAGTTAGCACACTATAATTTTTACAAAGAAGATAAATCAGATTTGTAATTAAAAAAAAATAAAACCAAATCTTGTTGAACCTTATGATTAACTAAGGACTTTTTTGTGAAATTTCACATGGTAACTATTAGCGGGAAAAAGGAAATTGAAGAAAACCGTTCTTCCTACTATGCATTGTTCGGTAAATATTATCTATACATGTATCCTGAAGATGCTAAAATTAAGACAGATTTTAAAGAAGGCTACAAGATGACATAACATAGCTGTTAAACATAAAGTAATCAGATTAGACCTTAATTTGGAAGCGACAACCTGCTTAGAATTTTCCACAAAAAACAATGAACTTAACGGTGATTTGAAAATATAACGACTTTCTAATCATGTCTCACTTCTGCCTCTGTTGAGAGTTTAATTCCTATTGATCATCATTAGGTAAAGTCAGTAGGGAAAATAGAACAAATAAGTAAATATTTTGCATTGTTGGTGACTATAGTTTGCGGTTCTTTTATCGAAATGAAGAATTGAATAACATTTTTGCACCTGCCATAGCTTTGCTTCTACCCCCTCTACTGATGCAGCGCCTTTCTGTATCTCTTCTGCGAGCTTTGCAATGTGTCCATACGTAGAATAGTAACTGATCCAGCATTTGAGAGTTTCAAAATTTTATTCAGTTAGCAAGCTTCATGACAGTCTAGAGAACTTAAGATTCAATTGTATAAAGTTTTTAAGGACAAGATACAGAACATATTTCCCAATTATAATCCTCTTAGACACCATATTTCCCAATTATAACCCTCTTAGACGGCCATGTTTAGTTAGTCCGGGAACCAAAATATTTGACAAATACACAAGATGCTGAAAAGGTCAGCATGCGTAAATGTTAAAATATTATTTTGTATGGTAACAGTAAAATGGCCACAACGAATGATAGAAATCTTATAAGAGAAATTTGCTACAAAGTTTGACTTTTATTACAACACAGACTATTAGCCATACCACCAAATGCATCAATCACTGTCTCGCCACTTGGTGGCACTAAGTTCAAAGACTATAAATTGGAGAATTCTCTTATAAGGTATGATAAAATACCCTTCTGGTATGACATAATTTTTTACCATAAGATCAAATCAAAATCATAGTATCAAATTAGTCCTAACCAAAACTTTTAATTGTTATAGTATAAAGCTTTCATATGTAAAAGTATACTAAAATATAAAGCTCTTACATGCTACAGTTTTCGGTTTAAAAGTTTCAATTCTAACCATATTTTTAAATCATCATATAAATAAAGCATGATAACTTTACTCAAATCTGATGAAGAGTTACAGGTTAAAAACTGTGTTCTATCAGCGGGTTTTTTGCGTGCCCAACAAATTCTATTTAATTTGTTGGTTAAAACAAATAGTTACATTATTTTGCAGTGCCCCCAATAATTTTCTTCGTTTTTAACCCCTTTTGTTTTCAAGGAAAAAAGGGAACAGGAGAAACGCAGAAAGAGAAATCTTTGAAAAAGTCCGTGCTAATAGTTGCGCATAAGAAAGCGTACCATAACACACCTCAATAATGATGATTTCTGAAATCACACGCTCCAAAGTTTTCTCTCACAATCATGATTCTGGGGGTTAGTTTGGTTTTCACTTTCACATTTATGACGTCATCCCAACAAGCTTTATATATGCCCACAAGTATCAAATCCTCCTTTTCTAATTATATTTAAGGTTAATGTTCTAACTTTAGGTAATTGCAGGAATCAAAACAGCAGGATATGACTCTTTAACAGATGGCAATAATCAAGCCATGCGTTAACTACAGAGACCTTAGCCCCCGAAAAGCCGGAAACTCTTCAAGACGTATTTATGACCTTGCTTTTTCAACAAAAGCAGATCAAATTTTTTGCAATTTTTAGACTTGATCTAGGCCTTCCATGGTGTAGATTTTTCTACGTTTTCATCATTTTATCTCTAAGTGACAAGCTAAAATTACAGAAACAATATTCATTTTGTATTCAAACTTGAGCACTGGAGAGAAATCGGCAAATGAATCTCTGCCTTTCAATGTAATGAAAAGCGTTTTTGACTTGTTTCTTTCAACCACAATAAATATATATAAATAAATAAATTCAAGAACCGAAGCACAAGAATGCCAACAAAAAATGGAAAAAAAAAAAGTTTTCGACTTTAGCCGGAATATTTTATCTACAAATTGGTCCGTCACGAAAAAGTCCTCAAAACAACAAGATTGGATAGCTTTTCGCTTGAATTTCCCAATGCGAATTCAACTTAGCGTCAGACTTTTCAATGCAGTAATTTCTTTGTTTGCGGGCTCAACTAAACAAACCCAGAAAACGATTCCACTTTATTTAATCAAAAGAAAGAAAAAAAAAAGAGAAAGAAAATGAAAGACCCAGAAATCATATATTGAGAACGACCGGAAACAACAAATGGAATTATCTTCATTCATGGAAAAAAGTAAACAGGCAATTAAAACAAATAAAAAAAGGAACGACAATGAAAGCATAAACAAAAATGAAAGACAGAGGAAGAAAGAGAGAGAGAGAGAGACTCACATAATGTAGACTTTAGTGGCCATTGATGGAGGAGTTGTAAGTCTCTGCTTGCGCTTTGGAGGAGCAAAATACTTGTTGTTGTGGTGCTGGTGCGAGTGAATGGAACTTTGACAGGGAAGCACCAAGGAGGGGACCTCTATTTAAAGTGCAAAGGAGAAGAAAGAATTAAAAAAATGGAGAATTTTACGCAATAAAAGAAATAGATTCAAATCCTCCTTTTTAATTTTTCAAACAATATCTAACTAATTATTATCTAACTAATTATCACATAAGGGGTGTGGTAATTAGTTAGGATACTTTTGTTAGGCATCTTTTTTACTACTCAAGTTATGCTCCTTTTGTAGCCTTGGTGTTTAATAAAAGGAGCTTTTTAAAAAATTACTTTTTAAAAAATTTTTATTTGATTAATGATCTTTTTTTTTTTTAAGTTTTTGGACATCAAAAAACTAGTTTTTTGACATCAAAACAGTTCCAGTTTTTTTTGTTTTCACCTTGGTTAGGTTCCTCTCTTCGATACAGTCATTTTTCTCTTTTCTCTTTTCTCTGAAAAAAACTAGGACAGTTTCGGTGCTCAAAAAAAGTCTTTTTTTGGTGCTAAAAAAAAGAAGTCATTTACTTAATTTCAAATTTTCTTTAACCCTTTTTTCAAATTTTGCCTTAATAAAAAGCATTAAAAGTCAATTAGACTTTTTTAAATTTTTTAAATGATATTAGATGGAGGGCTTGATTTTTTTTTTTTAAAAAAAAGACAATTGCAACAACCATTAAAATGATATTAAAAATCATGATTTAAAAAAAAAAGTCTTGACTTAAATCCATTGTAATGACCCCTGCTTTAAAAAAAAAAGTCTTGACTTAAATCCATTGTAATGACCCCTGCTTTTTGAATTGTTACTTAACACTCTATTCTTAAATTTAACCTTAATTTTTTATCATGAAAATACGGAAAATTTTATATATATATAACATAACTAAAATATTTAATTATATTACTTATCCTCTCTTCACTATTTTATAAAACATTTACTTACTTATAGTTGCAAACATTTACTTAAATATTTATACAAAAAGGATACTAGCTTACTTGCTATACCATAACATACTATAAAATAGACAGTTTTTCAAAAAGCAAAATTAAAACTTGTAGCAGTTTCTATAGCCTGATCATCGCATTTGTCACACCACTGTGCCTAGCTCGTCACTTTTTCATACCGGCCTCTTGGCAGGATTTCCTATAACACGGAGGATCAAGATGAGCTTTCGCTCAACAAGTCCAAGCATATCTTACAAAAACATTTATAAAAGATTAAAACAGTAACGGAATGCATGATTTTAACTACGCTGGCTTATCTTTATAACTTGTCTTTTATTTTTGAGCCTAAGTGATCGTACCGAAAGAGCATGGTCATCGAACACCAAGATCGTATCTTGATGCTCCCCCTAGGTCGGAAGAGTTATATACCTCGCTTGAGTGGACATAATCACTTTATTATCTTATCTTATCTTCTTAACTTTGGGGTTTAGATTACTAACTTTGTAATCTTAGTGAACATGCTTAATGTAATGACTTGGTATTAAAGGAAATATGCATGACATTTGCAAGTATAGAACAAACATTAATAAGGCATAAAAAAATCAATTTCTTCATGCCATTGTTGAGGTATGGTATTTACTTGAACCTCACGTTTACACTCCTCTTAATCCCTTTTTCTTCGGTCAATCAGCTTTGTGTCCTGCAATTGTATCAGTCGACTTTTAGTTTGTGTCTATGTTGACGATGTAATACTACACCATTTCACTCAAGTAATTTAAAGCTAGCTAATGTCCTGTTTAACGGCTTTGAAATTTGTATATCGAGAATCACATTTTGTTTTAAAATTTTGAGCTTAATTAGTAAACCTGGGTCCGTTTCGACCCTTTTTGTAAAAACAATGTTTTTGCCCTCAATAAGTTTTTCAAATATCATCAAACATTTAGGAAAAATTTTGTGATTGCTTGCTGCATAAAATTGTGCAATAAAGCTGCTTATGCAGTGAGAAAAATAGTTTTCTTATCTTTACAGTTTCAACCTAAATTATGAAAATCTTTGTATTTTTGCCCCTAATGGATCTCGAAAAATTCTTAAACTCTATGAAAATAAATCCTAGGTTGATTTGCTACTCAAAATAGTGAATAAAACTTGACAGTACAGTGAAAAGTACCATTTTCATTGTTTTTATAGTTTGACTCGAAACAGAAAATTTTGACATTTGCCCCTCTTACTAAAACAAAACGTGTAGCATTGTTAGGTGCAGTTTTTTTTTAACAAGGATTAAAATATTTCAAAGCTCAAAGGTAGATTCAAATAGTTTAATAACGTTTTTCTATTTTTACTCGTTAAAAAGTTTTGCAGCAAAATCTTATAAAATTTATAATTTAAAATTAATGCAGAATTAAGAAAAAACTTATTTCAGAGAGTTAAAGTTTTAGAAAGATCTACAACTTTTATGTTTTTAACTTTTCTCAAAATCAATCATTTCGCGAGACTTTAAGCTAATTTTTCTAGAACATAAGTTTTGAAAAATAGTATTTTCAAGTAGAACCGGTTGAATTTTGAGAAAATTTTCTTCATAAAAAATGTTTTTTTCAATGTTATCATAAAATTACATGTTGAGCTTTAAATCCATCTCTAAGTATCTTTAAGCTAAAGACTTTTCAAAAATGATATTTTAAAGTGTGTTAAATCTTTTTTTGCAGCAAAGTTCTAAACAATTCCACATAATCTAAGCTTAATCATCACATCCAAAGCCATACAATATATAAATAAACTATACCATAAAAGTCTTTTACATGCCAAAGTCCAAAATTTATTACAACCCATAAAAAAATAAAACATAAACTATTAAAGAGGTTAAAAATTATACCTAGTTTGGTCCAAAATTGTTGAGTCACTTTCTTAGTGAAAAAAGCCTCTAGAGCTTCTTAACCTCAAGGATAAAACATAGGGAATAAATTTCTAACGTAACTCCAAGAAAATAAATTTCGAACATAACTCCAAACTTTGACACAAAAGTTACTTAGAAAAGTTTGGATTTTTACCTTGGAGCTTCTTGAATCAACACCACAATTCTTGTTGTTACTGTTAGTAAGGATTTAGAGGCTTAAAATAACAAAATTTTGAGAGAGAAAACAACTTGGGTGGTTTGGTTTTTGGAGAGGGAGCAAGGGAGAGAATTTTTGCTCCATGACCAAACTTGAAGAAAAAGAAAGAAATAAAATTTCAAAATGAGTATTTACACGACTTAGTCTTGGGGGGCTTAATTGCAACAAACTCTTTGCTAAAATTACCCCCACATCTGGATTTCATAGGAAATTTAATTGTTTTTTTTTTTTTTTTGGGGAAAATTTTAAGATCCAACAAGATAAGATCAAAAGTACCTTTTATTAATGGTGTTTACATTATTAGTCTAATTTTATCCAACACTGTATTTTTCTTATTTTGACAATGTAATTTGTGGTGTTTACTTTAATAGTCTAATTTTATCCGACACTGTATTTTTCTTATTCTGACAATGTAATTTGAAGGAGATGTTTTCATTATCAGTATGAAAACATCTCAACACACTGTATACTCATGCTGTTTAATTTTCATCAACAATAGTTCCTCTGTTTATGTGAAAACCGATTCTGTATATTTATCTGTATTGTTAATTAGACTGCTCTAAGTGACTTATTATATTGAATACTATTATCAGGTGGACTACTCACAAAAATATCTTGTACCAGCTTAGCTGTCTGGTGTATTGTCATCTTTTATACTACTTAGGACTTTGGCTTGATATTTTAATCTTATTTTCCTATATTTACTTTATGGGTGTATTTTTGTCACATAACTGGATTTTATCATAAGGTAATTGATATTAAATTTGCCTCTTAAGGCACTTAATAAATTTTGGAGTATTATAACTCACAAAATTTGTTCATGTTAAAATTCATCTTAATTTATCAAGAATTGTACACAAAAATGCACATAAATTTCATTATATTTTCATAACATAATTTCATAATTACAAAATAGGAAACTTGCAACCAAAATTCATTGTTTAAAATCTTAATTGAATTCTTGATTTAAACTGATGATTTTTTCTCGGTTATTACATCCGTCACCTTAAGCAGTCTAGCAATTGTAACTTTCTTCATTTACAAATGTAACTTGTTCTTGCGTTGATGTAACAATCAATAAGTTTAAATATAACATTCAATATTACATGTGTTGGACTACATTTATTAAGTATTATATATAAACAAATTGAGTGTTAAACGAATACACAAATAAAGTTACATGGCAAATGTTATAAGAGCTAGACTGGTCAAGATGTCATATTGAAAACTAATCCTAAAAATATATAACAATTGTAATAGAATTTTAGAGCAAAATTGTATGCAAAATTAGAAAAAAAAAATTGTGGAATATTGATGGTTTAAATTTAGATATTTATTTAATCTAATGACATTGGGAGTTTGGATGTAGTGACTTTGAAAGAGATTGTGGGTTAGATCCCTCTTCCATAAAGTAATCAAATAATTGTGCATTACTTTAAAATAGAATTTTTTATTAAAAAAACTCAGGAGCATTTAATTTAGCTTTTGTTTAGCACCTATGTTTAGAATCATGGTCAAAACTAATATTAATTTAAAACATTATAACTACTGAGAGCTTTATATTATAGTTGCTTTTTACTTTATATTGAAGCTAAATAAATATAGCTTTTTATTGTGAAGTTTAGAGCTACAGTTTGAACCGTGAGTGCAGACAGGCTAAGTCTTTTATTAATGGGTTGTTTACATAATTAGTGGGGTTTTATCTTCTTGACACGTATATTTGCTTTTCTCGATGTCATGCTTATCATCGTTTCGAAACCAATCAGTTTCTAGCTTCGCTGATTGAGTTGAATCATTTTGCATTTTGTTTTTCGTTTGGCTCCCAATAGCACCCTCAATTCAGTATTTGTTTACTTAGTAATGAAATGCTATGTCACTTTCAAACCAAAAGGTTAAAGCTTTAACTTTTTTTAACTTGCCAAAACGCTATTGGAAATCCGGATCATATCTTCAACCATTTAAAATTGAAAAAGAAAAACATACATATATATACATAGATGTGTGTGTGTATATATATATATATCACGTATCCATAATTTGATTTTAGAGAAGACATGCTGCAGAGTGATTTTTCAAGAGATGTTAAGGTATTGTGTTTTTCCCCAACAATGTTCATCCCAAATGGACTCTTTTCATATTTCCATGGGCCATAACCATACGCATTATAAGCATATCCTAGCCCCTAGGTGGAGGATTTTATAAAACAAAAAATATTTGACCAATTCTACACATTATATACGGTAAGATGTGTAACATAGTATTTATTCTTATAACGATAACATTAATATTGGTTCAATTTCTTCAAAAAAAAAAAAAAAAGCTTTTGGTTCAAACACTGTAATATATAAGCGGTTTATTTTTTTATTATTTTTTATTTTACATCATAACATGTATAAACTTTATACTATTTTTAGTTCAAAACAATTGATTGAACCAATATTCTAAACACAATTTAAGAATAATAAAAAAATGCAACCTTTCAAGGTCATTATACATAAAAAATAATAATAATGTCATGCCAAAGTTGTAGGATCATCTTAAAGAAGACGAATTATTATTATAATTATTATTGTTATAGTAAGAATTCTCCAGCGCGTGCAGACGCAATTATGGGGTTGATGCACCTCATAAAATTAAATACAATCAGCTAAACTGGTGAAGGATCGAGATCGTTGACTTCTTCGATAATGCCAAAATCAAGGGCTGCTATACGTAATACGAAATAAAATAATTTGTGGTAGCTAGTTCAAATGGTTACGGCACGTTAAACTAAAATATACAACAAACGCTCTGAAATATTTAATTACAGTTTTAGACGATTCAACTTCGTCTTCTTATCCTTGTTTTTATTGATTCAGCACTTTTATTTTTTTAATTTTACGTATAACAAATTGTACAAAAAGTGAGAAATGGTGAGACCGAGCATGTTTGGACGCTTTTGGATTCTTCTTTGATAATTGGATTGAAAAACTAATCATGACTTTTTTATTTTTCCCGGAAGAAATATTTTTTTTCATTACTTGTTTTCTAGTTGTACAACGATTGAAAACGTTGCAAAGTTGTTTAATGGGGGTGCCGGCTTAGCCGTTCATTTATGATAGATTTTTTTTTGTTGGAAAACCATTTATGACGGAGTTAATATTATTTGCTTTTTTTTTTTTTTTTTTTGGCATGAGTCTAAAAGGTCTTATTCCGGATAAATTGCCCCAAGATTCTTGACGGATAAAAATTTTAAAATTGTGAGTCCAAAGAAAGCGACCCAATTTGCCAAATATTTAAACAATTGGCAAGAAAATGAGATATGAATTAAGATTAGATAAAGTGGATTTTGCCCTTAAAATGTGGGACCTTCAAATGTGTTTCTCTTTCCTAATATGAGCATTCCGTATCACTAATTCTATTTTCATCCCATTTAAGCAGCTATAATCTAGCTTAACACGATTGCTTGCCTTGCTCGCAGACAATTATGATCATCGTCTCATTATGTTTTTTGCTATGCCGGTTTCAAACTTTCTATCAAAGAACGGGTTTTGCTTCAAACTGTCTGGCATGTCTTCTTTTTCTTTTTTGTGCGGTCTTTGAATATTAAAGCAAGTTCAATATAACGTCACGATAGATTTCATTTATTTAGTGTTATATTACACTAAAACAAATAAAGTGTTACACAAATACACCAACATGGTATAATGTTAAATTAAAACTTCTAAAATTGCTAGTAGAGCTGCGGGACTGAAGATCATTCCTAATATTCATATATTCATGTTTAGTTTGAGTTTGAGAGGCTGTCACCACTTTTAGTTGTGGTAATTCTTGACCAACTTTGAGGCGCATGCTCTGATTTTGTGCTCTGCCCTACATATATATAGGTGAACCATGCTCGGGTGGTGGCCGTGGCACTTTTTCCTTCAGATGGGTCCACATACATGAGTAATCAGAAATAACCTTCCTCTTTTTCTTATTTATTTATTTGTTTATTTTGGCTATTTTGTTAAGTAGAATTTAGTAGATGAAGAGAATTTGAAGAAATAACTTTAGCAAAACGGATGCATGGCCCGTGTCATCGTATCCAAAAGATGATTGCTTGCTTGGTAGAGAGAGGAGGTAGTAGTAGTAGTTGTTGTTGTATCTACCTGAAGCTTTGACTTCACAATCATGGATTTTTCTGGTGGTGGTTGGACTTTCGCAGACCACATCATAAGAGGAAGGGAATGTTGGTTCACCCCCTTGAACCAAAAGTTGCTTTCATTGGTCTGCTCAACAGGACCAACCACTTACTGCTCAAAAGTTCTGTCTACTCTTGGAATGTGGGCTTAAATGGGCCTAAAGTCTCCATTCAGAATGGACTAAAGCACCGTTGGCTCCTCAGTTGGTCTTGGTGGGTTCGGTAGGATGAACGAACGAGTGCAGCAAGGGTTCCACGCTAGTGAGAAAAACAGTATTCTTATCTTTACAGTTTCAGCCTAAATTGTGAAAATCTTTGTATTTTTGCCCCTAATGGATTTCGAAAAATTCTTAAACGCTATGAAAATAAATCCTAGGTGGATTTGCTACTCAAAATAGTGAATCAAACTTTACTGTACAGTGAAAAATACAATTTTCATTGTTTTTAAAATTTGACTCGAAACAGAAAATTTTGACATTTGCCCCTCTTACCAACACAAAACGTGTAGCATTGTTAGGTGTAGTTTTTTTTAACAAGGATTAAAATATTTCAAAAACTCAAAGGCAGATTCAAATAGTTTAATAACGTTTTCCCATGTTTACTCGTTAAAAAGTTTTGCGGCAAAATCTTATAGAATTCATAATTTAAAATTAATGTAGAATTAAGGAAAAACTTATTTCAGAGAGTTAAAGTTTTGGCAAGATCTATAACTTTTATGTTTTTAACTTTTCCCAAAATCAATCATTTCGTGAGACTTTAAGCTAATTTTTCTAGAACCTAACTTTTGAAAAATAGTATTTTCAAGTAGAACCGGTTGAATTTTGAGGAAACTTTCTTCATAAAAAATGTCTATTTCAACCACTACAAAAAAAACTACATTTAACGACATATTATTTACGACATGTAGTTTTTAAATGTCGTTAAAAAGTACATACAACGACTTTTTCTAATAAACATGTCGTTAATAATATTTGAAATAATAATTAACGACGTCTATATAGATGTCATATTAAAGGTCTCCTTTTAACGACAATAGTTTAGTGTCGTTAAATTATTTAACGATAAATAGGAGATGTCGTCTAAATCTTAGAGATTTTACGACACCCCTTATAGACGACATTGGTCAATAGGTCGTCTATAAAGGGTGTTGTAGAATCTCCAAGCCTTTGACGACATATCCTACTTGTCGTTAAATAATTTAATGACACTAAATTATTGTCGTTAAAAAAAACCTTTAATACGGAGTCTATATAGATGTCGTCAATTATTGTTTCAAATGTTGTTAACGGCATGTTTATTGGAGATGTCATTATATATACATTTTAACGATATTTAAAAACTACATGTCGTTAAATACAGTTTTTCTTGTAGTGAATGTTATCATAAAATTACATGTTGAGCATTAAATCTGTCTCTAAGTATCTTTAAGCTCAAGACTTTTCAAAAATAGCATTTCAAAGTGTGTTAAATCTTTTCTTGCAGCAAAGTTCTAAACAATTCCACATAATCTAAGCTTAGTCATCACATCGAAAGCCATACAATATATAAATAAACTATACCATAAAAGTCTTTTACTTGCCAAAGTCCAAAAATTATTACAACCCATAAAAAAATAAAACATAAACTTTGCTTAAAGATTTAGGTTAAAAATTATCCCTAGTGTAGTCCAAAATTGTTGAGTCACTTGCTTAGTGAAAAAAGCCTCTAGAGCTTCATAACCTCAAGGATAAAACATAGGAAATAAATTTCTAACATAACTCCAAACTTCAACACAAAAGTTACTTAGAAAAGTTTGGATTTTTACCTTGGAGCTTCTTGAATCAACACCACAATTCTTGTTCTTACTGTTAGTAAGGATTTAGAGGCTTAAAACAACAAGATTTTAAGAGAGAAAACAACTTGGGTGGTTCGGTTTTTGGAGAGGGAACAAGGGAGAGAATTTTTGTTCCATGAACAAACTTGAAGAAAAAGAAAGAAATAAAATTTCAAAATGACTATTTACACAACTTAGTCTTGGGGGGCTTAATTGCAACAAACTCTTTGCTAAAATTACCCCTATATCTGAATTTCATAGGAAATTTAATTTGTTTTTTTTTTTTGGGAAAATTTTAAGATCCAACAAGATAAGATCAAAAGTACCTTTTATTAATGGTGTCTACTTTATTAGTCTAATTTTGTCCAACACTGTATTTTTCTTATTCTGACAATGTAATTTGGGGTGTTTACTTTAGTAGTCTAATTTTATCCAACATTGTATTTTTCTTATTCTGACAATGTAATTTGAAAGAGATGTTTTCTTTATCATTATGAAAATATCTCAACACACTGTATACTCATGCTATTTAATTTTCATCAACAATAGTTCCTCTGTTTATGTGAAAACCGATTCTATATATTTATCTGTATTGTTAACTAGACTGCTCTAAGTGACTGATTATATTGATTACTATTATTAGGTGGACTACTCACAAAAATATCTTGTACCAGCTTAGCTGTCTAGTGTATTGTCATCTTTTATACTACTTAGGACTTTATCTTGATATTTTAATTTTATTTTCCTATATTTACTTTATGGGTGTATTTTTGTCACATAACTGGATTTTATCATAAGGTAATTGATATTAAATTTGCCTCTTAAGGCACTTAATAAATTTTGGAGTATTCTAACTCACAAAATTTGTTCATGTTAAAATTCACCTTAATTTATCAAGAATTGCACACAAAAATGCACATAAATTTCATTATATTTTCATAACATAATTTCATAATTACAAAATATGAAACTTGCAACCAAAATTCATTGTTTAAAATCTTAATTGAATTCTTGATTTAACTGATGATTTTTTCTCGGTTATTACATCCATCACCTTAAGCAGTCTAGCAATTGTAACTTTCTTCATTTACAAATGTAACTTGTTCTTGCGTTGATGTAACAATCAATAAGTTTAAATATAACATTTAATATTACACGTGTTGGACTACATTTATTAAGTATTATATATAAACAAATTGAGTGTTAAACAAATACACAAATAAAGTTACATTAAGAGCTAGACTAGTCAAGATGTCAGAATGAAAACTAATCCTAAAAATATATAACAATTGTAATAGAATTTTAGAGCAAAATTGTATGCAAAATTAGAAAAAAAAAATTGTGGAATATTGATGGTTTAAATTTAGATGTTTATTTAATCTAATGGCATTGGGAGTTTGGATGTAGTGACTTTGAAAGAGATTGTGGGTTAGATCCCTCTTCCATAAAATAATCAAATAATTGTGCATTACTTTAAAATAGATTTTTTTATTAAAAAACTCAGGTGCATTTGATTTAGCTTTTGTTTAGCACCTATGTTTAGAATCATGGTCAAAATCAATATTAGTTTAAAGCATTATAACTACTAAGAGCTTTATATTATAACTGTTTTTTATTTTATACTGTAGCTAAATATAGCTTTTTATTGTGAAGTTTAGAGCTGTAGTTTCAACTTAGAGTGCTGACTGGCTAAGTCTTTTATTAATGGGTTGTTTATATAGTTAGTGGGGTTTTATCCTCTTGACACGTATGTTTGCTTTTCTCGATGTCATGCTTATCATCGTTTCGAAACCAATCAGTTTCTAGCTTCGACGATTGAGTTGAATCACTTTGCATTTTGTTTTTCTTTTGGCTCCCAATAGCAACCTCAATTCAGTATTTGTTTACTTAGTAATAAAATGCTATGTCCCTTTCAAACCAAAAGGTTAAAGCTTTAACTTATTTTAACTTGTCAAAACGCTAGTGGAAATCCAGATCATATCTTCAATCATTTAAAAATGAAAAAGAAAAACATACATATATATACATACATGTGCATATATATATATATATATTTATCAAGTATCCATAATTTGATTTTAGAGAAGACGTGCTGCAGAGTGATTTTTAAAGAGATGTTAAGGTATTGTGTTTTTCCTCAACAATGTTCATCCCAAATGGACTCTTTTCATATTTCCATGGGCCATAACCATAAGCATTATAAGCATATCCTAGCCCCTAGGTGGAGGATTTTATAAAACAAAAAATATTTAACCAGATCTACGAATTATATACGGTAAGATGTGTAACATGGTATTTATTCTTATAACGATAATATTAATATTGGTTCAATTTCTTCAAAAAAAAAAAATCTTGGTTCAAACACTGTAATATATAAGAGGTTTATTTTGTTATTGCTTTTTATTTTACATCATAACATGTATGAACTTTACACTATTTTTAGTTCAAAACACTATTTTTAGTTGAAAACAATTGATTGAACCAATATTCTAAACACAATTTAAGAATGATAAAAAAAACGCAACCTTTCAAGGTCATTATACATAAAAAAAAAAAAAAAATGTCATGCCAAAGTTGTAGCATTGTCTTAAAGAAGACGAATTATTATTATAATTATTATTGTTACAGTAAGAATTCTCCAGCGCGTGTGGACGCAATTATGGGGTTGATGCACCTCATAAATATTAAATATAATCAGCTAAACTGGTGAAAGGTTGAGATCATTGACTTCTTCGATAATGCCAAAATCAAGGGCTGCTATACGTAATACGAAATAAAATAATTTGTGGTAGCTAGTTCAACTTAAACTAAAATATACAACAAACGCTTTGAAATATTTAATAACAGTTTCAGACTCCTTGTTTTTTATTAACTTTGCCCTTTTATTTTTTATTTTTTTAATTTTACATATAACAAATTGTTTGAAAAGTGAGAAATGGTTAGACCAGAGCATTGTTTGGAATCTTTTGGATTCTTCTTTGATAATTGCTTTGAAAAACTAATCATGACTTTTTTATTTTTCCTGGAAGAAATTATAACACCTTTAAGTAGAGGTTAACAGTTTTTAATAAATAAAAATAAATATAAAAAAAATAAATAAAACATCAAAAAAAATTTCTCAAGACTTAATTGAAAATTCTCAAAACAAAACAAAAATATAAACAACAATTTAAACCACAGTTTAATGTAGCACCATAAATTTAATAATACAAAACTGTCATCATTTTTATTTTAACCCTCAGCATATCTTAATACAATAACAGAAAGTAACAATAGATACTTACATTATCATACAGAACATTCTTAATAATTGAAGCAATCCCAACGTAACATAGCTACATAGCTTCCTCAACTATTTTGGCAACATCCAAAATACTTTCACTCACTTATATTTACATAATTATTCTTACTTTTACAACCTTTTTTTTTTCGTGTAAACATTTCATTTCAAAACAACTTAAATATTCATAGCGGAAACATTCAGTAGCAGACTTCATACCCGATCTACACACGTCATCCGTCCGCCAGCTCATCATTATGATTTATTCTGACCTTGTTGTCGGAATACTTACAGCATGAAACACTTAATGAGCTAACGCCCAGTAAGTCCCATAAATCCTACATGGACAATAAAATGAATACATGATTCAATTATGCTTTCTTATAAA
>CAMOHE010045194.1:0-44714 GCA_946598075.1 Artocarpus hirsutus | reverse complement strand
TATGTTTAAAGATGTTTTTGATGATTTTTCATGAGTATGATGTGAACTCTCTTGTTGTCATGAACCAGTCACGGTATTTATGTTTATATGGTCAAATCCTTGAGGAAGAAGTAAGTTCCAAGATAGGGACCATTTATGTATGTATGTTATAGGTTCTGACTGCTTGAGATTAACGTTATACTACGGGCCCAAAAACCTAAAAGTAATGTATGTTTATGAAAGTATGTTTTTATGTGGAACTACTGTGGTTTACTTACTAAACATTATGCTTATATAGTTCTCGTGATGCAGGTGAGTTTCCAAGTAAGGATATATATGACTGAGTAAGAATGGTCCAAGGTCCCATGACGAGTCTAAGATGCAATATTATTTCTAAGTATTTTTTTGATGTTATTAGAAATTAAGAATTGTTATTGAGGACATTTAGGGGATTTTCTAGATTTTGTATAGGTGTTGTAATCTTAATATTCCTGCTACTAATGATATGATAATTTTTGCATTAAGGTTGAGTTGAGATTTGATTTTTTTTTTGCCCATTTTCACATGCACGAATGAACGATGAGTGGCGCTCCTATCCTCTCTTTCCTCCCAGGGGAGGGCAGAGGGAGGGGGTCGTTACAATTTAGCTTAATTGGCACTCAAGATGGAAATAAGAACCTTTTAAGGGAGGTTTAAGGTTTGAACCTGAGGGACGCGAAAGAAATCCCTGAGGGGCCAGAGGGCCCTAGAAGGGACGATATGGGTGAGTGGGTGGCACGCAAACGGTTCACCAATAAGAGCCACAAGTCCGAGGGCGTTTTATTGTAGCGTACGGCGCAGGCCCCACCTTAAGCCTCAATAGGACCCACCTTGCAGGGCCTCGGACTTGTGGCTCTTATTGGTGAACCGTTCCCGTGCTGCCCACTCATCCGTATTGTCCCCTCTGGGGCCCTCTGGCTCCTCATGGATTCCTCAAGTTCGAACCTCAAACCTCCCTTAAGAGGTTCTTATTTTCATCTCGAGTACCAATTAAGGTAGTAGCTTAATTGGTACTCGAGATGGAAATAAGAATATCTTAAGGGAGGTTTGAGGTTCGAACCCGAGGGACGCGAAAGAAATCCCTGAGGGGCCAGAGGGCCCTAGAAGGGACAATGCGGATGAGTGGACGGCACGAGAACGGTTCACCAATAAGAGCCACAAGTCTGAGGGCCCCGCAAGGTGGATCCTATGGAGGCTTGAGGTAGGGCCCGCGCCGTATGCCACAGTAAGTATCTGAATACCCTAACAATTGCTTTCCAGTGGTCATCTCCTAGATTACTCGTGAATCTATTCAGACTACTAATAGCGTAGGCAATATCTAGTCTTGTACAACTCATTACGTACATTAAACTACCTATCACTCTAGCATATGCCACCTGGGATATACTTTCTCCTCTATTTTTGGACAGATGTTGACTAATATCAATTGGTGTTCTGGCCATTCCAGTGTCATTTTTACTAAATTTGTCAAGTATCTTGTCTACATAACATGACTGACTCAAAATGAGTCCATTAAGCGATCTTTTGATTTTGATTCCCAAAATCATATCAGTAGGTCCCATGTTTTTTATGTCAAACCTAGAGTTCAATATATCCTTGGTAGAGTTGATCAGCCGATCATTGTTACCCACGATTAGCATGTCAACTACATACAGACAAAAAATGACATATCCATCGTTTGTAATTTTGGCATAAACACATTTGTCACATTCATTAATTTTGAAACCATTTGAGTTCATTGCGCTGTCAAATTTCTCATGCCATTGCTTTGGTGCTTATTTAAGCCCGTACAAAGACTTCACGAATTTGCGGACTTTCTTTTCTTGTCCTAGAGCAATAAAACCCTCATGTTGTTCCATATATATTTCCTCTTCAAGATCTCCATTAAGAAAAACAGTCTTTACATCCATCTGATGCACTTCAAGATTCCGTAGAGCAGCAATTGCCAAAATCATTCTAATGGAGGTTATTCTCATCACGAGAGAATAAGTATCAAAATAATCAAGGCTTTCTTTTTGTCTATAACCTTTATAACAAGTCTAGCCGTATATTTATCAATTGTTCTATCTGCTTTCTTTTTTAGTTTGAAAATCCACTTAGGACCTAACGGTTTACTTCTTGGAGGAAGGTCCACTAATTCCCAAGTATGATTCTGCATGACGGAATCAATTTCACTCTTTATAGCTTCTTTCTATATAAAGGACCCTCAGTTGAGCTTATAGCTTCTTTGAAAGTTTAAGGTTCAACCTCTAACATATATGTTAGAAAATCTGGTCCAAATGACTTTTCTGTCCTTGCCCTGTTACTATGTCTAGGCTCTTCTTCTTCTTTTTTTTTTTTTTGGTTTCAACTTCTAGTTGATCCTGACTATTTTCTTCAATAGTCTCAATTGTTTGTTTAAATGAACTTTAGACCATCCTCTTTGGATTAATAAGGAAATACATGTTCGAAAAAGCGATGCATTCCTAGATTCCATTATATTGTTCTTATGAATCTTAGGCTTTTTAGATTCATACACGAAGAACTGATAAACACTACTATTGTGAACATAACCAATAAAAGATGCAATCAACTATTTTAAGACCTATTCTCATTTTTTTTTGGTGTAGGTGCCATTACCTTTGCAAAACACCCCCACACTCTCAAGTATTTATAGGAAGGCTTTCTACCTTTCCACAATTCATAAGGGGTCTTGTCTTCTTTCTTTCGGCGTACCTTATTTAAAAGGTAATTAGCTGACAAAATGGCTTCCCCCCACATGTTCCACGGTAATTTAGAACTTATCAGCATCGCATTCATCATATCCTTTAAAGTATGATTTTTGCATTCAGCCACACCATTTGACTGAGGTGAATAGGGTAGCGTAACCTCATGACTAATACAATGTTGTGTACAAAATTCACTAAATGGTTTAACATATTCACCACTACGGTCACTTCTTATCATCTTAATTTTCTTATTAAGTTGGTTTTCAACTTTTTGCTTATAGAGAGCAAACTTCTCTGTAACCTCATCTTTGCTCCCAAGCAAATATACATAGCAATATTTTGTGCTATCATCTATGAAAGCAACAAAATATTTGTTCCCACCTCTAGTTTGAACAAATTTTAAGTCACAAACATCGCTATATGTCAAATTAAGTGGCTCAGTATTTCTCTCAATTGTTTAGAACGAAGGTCTCGTTAGTTTTGCCTCTACACATATTTCACATTTATGTTTGGGATTAATATCAAATGTGGGCATGTGATCCAAGTTAATTAATCTATGCAAAGTATTATAATTAACATGACCTAGTCTATCATGCCATAAATTAGAAGACTCAAGCATATAAGTGGAAGACTTTTTATTTTTATTAATGGAATTGGGCCTAATAGCCATTTCATTCATTTTCTACATTCCATTTTCACATATCCCTTTCCCACATACACCCTATGTTTAGACAAAACTATTTTATCAGCTTCAAAAACCATCTTGAAGCCATGTGAACTCAGCAGAGTTCCCGAAATGAGATTCTTTCGAATATTAGGCACATACAACACATTTTGCAGCTTGACTTCCTTGCCTGATGTCATTTTCAGAAATACCATCCCTTGGCCCTTGATATTAGATGTAGCCGAATTGCCTATATACAGCTTCTCCCCAGAATCTGACAACATGAGTTCGGCAAAGGCAGCTTCATCACAGCAAATATGGCGTGTGGCCTCAGTGTCCAGCCACTACTCCTTCGGGTTAGAGTCCACCATGTTGACTTCAAAGACCACAGCAAAAAGAGTGATGTCTGACACTTTTTGTGTGATAGTGTCCATCATATTGGCCTCTTTCTTCTTGTTCCTCTTCGGCAGCCTATAATCTGCTGACTTGTGGCCCACCTTATCACAATTGAAACACTTCCCTTGGAATTTATGCTTCTTTGAAATTCCACTCTTGGGTCCAAACTTGGACCCCGACTTGTTCTTCTTGTTCTTAGAGCTTTTATCATGCTCTACCACATTTGCTTTAGCAACAGACTTGCTAGAGAGCTTTTTCTTAGATCCACAATTGTCTTCCTCAATACAAAGTCGAACAATAAGTTCTTCAATGCTCATCTCCCTATGCTTGTGCTTCAGATAGTTCTTGAAGTGATTCCATACAGGGGGTAGTATCTCTATAATTCTAGCTACCTCGAAAGACTCACTAATTACCATTCCTTCTGCATGAATTTCATGAATAAGTAATTGTAGTTCTTGAACTTGGTTAATTATAGTCTTGGAATCTACTATTCTATAGTTCATGAACCGTCCAACTATGAACTTTTTAGCACCAGCATCTTTTGTTTTGTATTTATGGTCCAAAGATTCCCATACTTCTTTGACCGTTTTCTTCAGACTATACACATTATAAAGTGCATTAATCAAGCCGTTTAGAATATAATTCTTGCATAAGAAGTCAGAATGCTTCCATGCTTTAACAGCAAACAAAGTCTGAGCATCTGCTTCATCCTCTCTAATAGTAGGAGGATCTTCTTTCAAAAATCTCGCAAGATTTAGTGTTGTCAAATAAAACAACATCTTTTGTTGCCAAGTCTTGAAATTCAGACTACTAAATCTCTCAGGTTTCTCATTGTTGTTCACAGGAACAAAAATCGACAAGGACTGTGTTGAGGTCAAGGCATGAACCCGAGGAGACGACATCAGTGTCTCGAACGTGCTCTCAGTTGGAACGTTCTCAGTTGGAACAACATTTATGTTATCAGCCATTTCTAAAAATACTAGAATCCAAGTCTTAAAATTTTGACCCAAGATGAATTCACTTTTTTTTTTTTTTTTAAATATAAGATGTTTATAGTTGTTAACCAATAATATAAATAAAAAATTAGAACGGTAAAATCAAAGCAAAAGTCCAAAATTTCCTTTCAAATCTAATGAACCTGTTCGTTGTCAAACGAAAGCTAGAATATGTTTTAAGATTGTTAGTAATATATATAAAGAGATAAACAACAAACAGGTGCAATGTAAAGGCAGAAATAGTAGAAGGAATATTATTATGAAATTAGTAATAAAATATTACAATAGAATTCTCAACCTTCAAACCAAATTGGAACAAATGATAGTCGAGGCACATGTAGCTCATGCTTTTCTTAAAACAGATTCGTCCCCTTTAGTTGTACACGAGGATTCGACGGATGTCTGTCTCTCAAAATACAACAACAACCAACGATGGTCTATACACACTCGAACACCGCCTCTGGCGAACTTGAACAGCGTCTTCCTCTATCACCAAAAATAACAACTCGCCAAAACTGACTCAAAAAAAAAAAGGAATCAAGAAAAAGAGAACTAAAAACTCAAAAACAAGATAAAAGAAAACTATGTGTTATTTGTGTGTATAATTTTTTTTTTTGTGTGTCTAAAAGTAGAGAAAGTCCCTAGTACTTATACAGGTCAGGGGATATCAAACTTCTGTGCCTAATCGATATGAGACTTTCTTAGTACTTATACATGTTAGGAGATGTCAAGTTTTAATGCCTAATCAATGTGAGACTCTACATTTAGGCCTTTTTTTCAACAAATTTAAATATCAATAGGCACACTTTGAGCATCAATTTCTCATTCATCCAACAACTATTTTGAGCATATAAATATATAATTTCAATCTTCTTGCGACGGAGAGCGCAAATCCGTCAAAACCCATCACTTGTATAAAATGGGTCTCACTTAAAATTATGCCTCAAAATGACTCATTAAAATAGTTATTAACTATTTTTTCTAACGGAAAGAAGTTGGAAATGGAAAATGGTTGAGAGTTTTTAAGACAATGACAAAATCAAGGAGAATTGGACTTTTTTTTATGGAGTACACACTACACATGACTTGCATGTACAAATATATATAGGTCACTGGACTGGAGTGATATTTCATGCCCGTTGTCAGCGCCTTAAATTTCTCTCACTCTCTTTTCAAACTATCTTTTTGCTTCTTTTTATTTTATTTTATTTATTTCTTTTTACCCTGTTCTATACACATATTTCAAACTTTTAAGAAACTAATGTCTTAGAGGCAGTTGGACTGATAGAGAATGTGACATTGTCAATTTTAATTAAAATTTTTAATTGCTATATAAAGCTTTCATAGATTATAGTATCAAAAAAATAATAATAAGTAGCAGTATTAAGTTTTCACATACTACAATATTTTTAACCAGTATCTTTAAGCATGATACTTGTAGAAATAAATAAAATTCCACGTATTCAACATGACATTCTTTCCTTCTTTGGTTTTTTGTCTTGCTAAATAATTTTTTAATTCATGAATGTGATTATTTTCTATTTTACGAGGTACAGCGATTTATTTGTCTAACCAAGCGCATAACTAGTTTGATTAGTTGAGTGTATAGACACAAGGAATAAGTAACGCACTAGTAACTAATCTCATTTTAAGGAGACCTAGCACACGCAACTGTTTAATATTCCACTACGTTATAAATATATAATTATGCTTTTTTTTTCCGGTAATTTCCTTTTCTATATAAAATTTGCGTTTCAAATAATCAATTCTGCATATATTAGATACGTACCATAAGGAACTTTCTGATCCTGCCATTAAACTCATAACGCATTGCACTACAATTCTACCAAAACTTGCATGAGAAATTTCTAATTTTGACAGAGGGTCACTTTATCTCTTGAGATATAGACTACACATAATTCAATTACAAAGGAATAATACCAGTAAAAGAAAAGGGAAAAAAAAAGAATAAGAAAAACTTTAATTTTACAACTTAGAGTACTTGTATATAATTTTATTTTACAATGCCACAAAAAAAAAAAAAATTATCCACAAACAGATGTACATTTTTATCTAGAGTAAACAAAAATACTTGGAAAAGATATCAGATACAAATAAAGACAACAGGGACAGCGCTAAAACACTATTTGCAGATTTTCAGGCAGCCTTGTGAGTTTTCTTCAGTGGTGCCAGGTAATAACATGTTAAAAACAACAAAAAAATAAAAAAAACAAAACTTTTTCACTGCTTGGAATATAAGAAACAAAATTGATATAAAAAGCTAGCCCCTACAAGATTTTGCAGTTCAAATGATATAGCCTTTGCAAAGGGACAACGTTGTTGTTCTTATGTCCTTTGATGCTTTGTGATTTACCCCCAGCTGCTAAAAACAAATCAATGTAGATGCAGTGGTGTCTTTCTATGAGTCAATTGGTTGGTTGAAAGGGAAAAAAATGGCTATTGTGGTCCAAAATGATGGTCTGTAGGGAGGAGAAAAAAATGGTAATTGGTCACTACTGCTAGGCCGTGGGAATACGAAAAAAAAAAAAAAACCACTATTCTCCTCTTTTTTTTTTCCTTTTTCTTTTAACAACTATTTGTAATCTACATTGACTTGCCCACTATTTTGCCCACTATTGCCCACTATTTAAAAAAGGTGATATTTTTTTGAGTTAATTACGTAACGATACATTCTAAGTTTAATTATTTTTGAACTTACCTCTCTTTGTTTTTAAAAACTAAAAAGCTATCCTTTAAATTAAAAAAAACTTGTTTTAATTTCATCTTTATGAATAGAAAAAAGATGAGCAAAATAACGTCACTATCCTTAAACAATTATGAAAAATATTTCATAGGTTTAAAAACATAAAAAATGCCTAAAGCAAAATATCAAATTACCAAAAAAAATCTTAAGTTTATGGCTTTTTAAATATTAAAATATCTTAAAAAAAATTTTAAGAAGAAAAATATATTTCAAAAATAAATTCAGTCTAATTAAGGTATTTTATTTTTTGTTTTTACCTAAAAAGGGCATTTTTAAAGGTTATTTTTTTTAGTTCCCTATATGATTTTGCCAACTTTTCTTTAAAAAAACCTTTTTAAAGAGCAAAAAGACGCCTTTTTTGTTTACATATATCCACACACTTTCTCATACACATTTACCCAAAACTGCGTGTTATAATGTGTAATTTGATCCATTTGTTTTTTTTGTATATATTTAAATCTTATATTTCAAATGAACCTTTATTCTCGTATCACCTAAATAGTATACTATCTAATTTTCTTGCTAAAATCTCTTATCCTTTTAAATATGCTTCATTATATATATATATATATGTACATTTTGCTAAAATAAACTATTAAGAATATAATAAATGAGTAAAACTAACTTTTAAAACAATTCTAGATCTTTGCATCAAAATGTATATATATAAAAGGCTCGCACGAAACGTGTGCATATAACTAGCAATCAAAAAAGGCGGCATATCTTGTTGATTCCCACGCAGCAAATGAAATAGAAAATCGCAACTTAAGGCTTTGAGTCAGCAAGCCACATGGCGGATTAGTTGGCTGGAGTAAAGGAGCTGGCGACATGACAGGACATAAATGGGCAAGAGGTTGGGCAGATAGGAGGCTTTACGGAACGCGCTACACAGATTCAACACTACTAGAAGCGCGGACACACGAGCTGGAGGCCGGAAATGCATGGAGCATGGCGTCTTCAGTACACTCACACGATGAGGAAGCTTGGGTGTAGATGGACGGCTTAGATCGCGAATGGTGGGAGTTCCTTTCTTCAGCATGTGGGTAGCCTTTTGGACGAATTAAATTTGAATTTTTTAGTTGATTTCTTTAACTCATTTACTCCTCAAATTACCATACGTGTCCATTTTGCCTATTTTACTTATATAAATAAGGGAAAATAATGAGGGTGAGGTGTTGAGGGCGGAAATCCAACGTAGACTTGGTCTTTGAGATAACGTTGACAATCATGACAAATATCTCAGACTACCTTCTTTTATTGAGCGTAAGAAACGTAGTACTGTTCATGGGGTTAAGGAGGGTTATTGGGAAGCTCCAAATATTGAAAAGGGGGTGTTCTCGACAAGTGGAACAGAGGTGCTAATTAAGGCGGTTGCACAAGCGACGACAACATATACTATGAGTGTGTTCAAACTTCCGGTAGGTTTATGCTATGATTTCTCGACATTGTTTGCAAGCTTTTGGTGGGGGTTTCGGAGGAGAATAGGAAGATCCATTGGATGCGTTGGGAGAGGATGGGTAAACCAAACAAGTTAGATAGTTTGAGATTTTGGGATATCTGTATGTTTAATCAATCTCTTCTTGCAAAACAAGGATGGCGCATTATTCAATTTCCTGAAGCCCTGGTGAGTCGGATTCTTAAGACCAAATATTTCCTGTCAACTTCTTTTCTAGGTGTGAGTTGTGGGCGTGATATTTCGTAAACTTGGCGTGGCATTCTCTGAGGTAGAGAAATTGTTGAGTATGGGCGTTCGATGGAGGATGGGGAATGGTAGTGAAATTTAAGTGCTTAAGTCTCCATGGATTCCCCGTCCCCGTTTACACCACCCCCTCCCCCAAGGGCGAATACGGCTGAGTACAAAGTAGCGGAGTTATTGGCTAACTCATTTTGGACATAGACAAGCTTCAGCAATTCTTGCTTCCAATTGACGTGGATGAAGTGCTAGCAATCCCCTTAGGCCGTGCTGTTGTAGAAGATCTGTCGGTTTGGCATTACAATGATAAGGGGCTTTACACAGTAAATTCCAGCTATTGGTTAGCTATGGAGCTGCACTGTGAGGCCGGCGCCTCGGGGGAAAGTAGGGATGTGACATGGTTTGGTAAAAATTTTCCTTTGACGAGCTTTCCACTTCTTTGTGCAGATGATTTATCTAAAAGAGGTGTCGGTGATCCTCACATTCTCTTATATATACATATATATATATATAGTAAAAAATAAAAGTTTGTTATAGTTTATAACTCTTACGTATTAAAATTTTTAAATTTTAACTTCAAAGTTACAAACTAATTTTCCAAACATACTAGTAAGCTTCTCTAACCCTAATCTTCTTCCTGAACGAATCTCTCGAGAACTTCTAACTCTGTCGATGGCTTGCAGCTCGCAATGATCTCCAGGTACAGATTTACCGCAGATATTTTGTTCCTCTGTTCGTTTCTCCATGTTAGATACTAGGTCATTTCATGGATTTTGACTACGTTTAGTTTTTTTTTTAATGCATACTTTTACTTCGTTCAATTTCCTCATTATTATTACTTTTTTTAAATGGTTACCTGTGTTTCGACTCGGATTTTTCTGTTGTTTTCGTACGTTGAAACCCTGATGCTTGTTGATGATAAATATATGTCTTGCTGACCTAGGAATGGTGTTGTAGCCTGCAACGGCCTCAAGTACTTATTTCTTTTTTTCTTTTTTTGGACGCTTTCTTCCTTATTTTTGGATGCATGTTTTCTGTGTTTCGGATACTTGCTGCTTTAAGCGTTCTTCCTGACGATCTCTCTCTATATATTTACGAATATATAAAATAAGTTTTTTTTTTTTTTTTTGGTGTTTCTGCGTCTTGGATTTTCCAAATGCTGGAGTGTTGTGTTCATATGATGACGCCCCGATTCTTGTTTAAAACGGACAATATTAATTTCTTGCTGATCAAGGTGCGTTGCTTCCATCTTCTGATGTCCGGATGCCGCCTGAAGGTACTCATTTTTTCTTCCCATTGCGATTTCGCGGAGATATTTTACTATTCTTCTTTATCTTTGCTGAATTATACTTGTTCTTTTGTAGGTTTAGCGCTGTATTATTTTCTGACGAAGACTCAAAATCTTATCCTCAGGAAATCAGATTTAATGGAGTTGTTAGTATGAGGACAGATTTCGGACCGGTGCAAAAATCAGCATGCTATGTAATTGCTTTCCTGAATCGAAACTTGGTGCGCAGATTTATAACTTTTAAACTTGCATAGTTTGAGTTGGGGGTTGAGGGAAAAAAAAACAAGTAGACGTGCCCCTGCCACATCATATTTTGCAATTCTAACCGATTCATCCATACTTGCTGTTGTGGAGACATTTGGTTTCAGGGAAAGAATCTCAGGTTGAAAGAGGTACTCAGAGCTAGCGAGCGGTTAGTAGCTGGAAAACTATGCATTATTTGCTCATAAAAACCTCAGAGGACGAGCTCTATAAGGCGAAGGTTTACTTTGACCTGACAGGAAAAAGATCCTAAAGCTCGCAACAGCTATAGTCATTTTGCAGTTTAGGATGATACAGGAAAGGACGATGATAGTAGTTGCAATGCAGACAATGCAGGGAAGGATGGTGCAGGAGATTAGGACTGCAATACTATTAAAAAACTAAAAATTTCGTGATGTAACTCCAGCTGGGACTCAGCCAATCAAATTTTGTTTGGGGTGAGGAATCCCATACAGGAGATTGACAGGAAGAAAACTCCTTGGACTGAACAAGAAACACAAAAAATTTTCAATTCGTCCTCTTCTTATTTTCTCTTGTTTTGAATTCTCTACCTGATAATGGGCACTTGCAGATCTAAACATATAGATCAAATATCAATTTGTGTTATTTTACCATCGTATACAAATGCAGATCCTGTGGTTAGGTTGACAAAGAAGCTGTTGGGATTTTTAAATTTTTTTCTTCTTTTTTTCTTTTTGAAATTCTTAAAAATTATTTTGATATTTTTATCAGTCAAAATGAAATAATGACCAGAAAAAGGTATAGATCGAGTATATATTTATAATTTGATGATACAGATATGTCACACTCTAAAATGCTGAGTATAATTTTTTGATATCCACAAAATAAAGGTAAAAAAAATGAAAAAAAAAAAACCCGTTATTGAATTACAAAAGAGGAGAGGGTTACCGAGGCCTAGGTGGGCAACCACAAATTTAAGCTCAGGGGCGGTGCATTGTTGGCAAAAACCATGTCAAATATGAGATCACATGTAACATGGACTAGGGTTTTGTAATTGATGGTTGTGGATGGGGCGACTTGAGAAGGGCTTTTACATGATGGAAAGTGAGATTCTTGAAATTTCCTAGCAGAGAGAAAGGCTGTCCTGAATGGTGACTATAGAGAGTGGTGGAGTGTTGTGTATAAAAATGTCTTGTATAAAAAAATTTGTGGAGGCACATATGGGGGTACATTCCTATTTAAATTTTAAAAATTAATATTTTGCCTAAAAAGTTTTAAAAATTTTAGATACATCCTTACCATGTCCCTACCGCTATTGAATAATTGAAAAATATGTTTTGTCTTTATTTTACTAAGAAAAATTATAATTGTGCTTCATTCAATGAAACATATAATTATATATCCATTAAATAAAATATTGTATCTATTTTTTCATAGTGGTCCTACTCTTTTTTTTTTGGCTCTGCTAGTGGTTTAAAATAATTATAAGATAGGTTGGTAATTGTAATTTGTATGTAACTTAAAAATAATTATAATTATGAAATTTTCTTGGCCTCTCTAGGTTCAAAGTACACAACGCTTACAAGTGGGATAATACCCTGAAACGGGCCAAACCTATGAGCCACCTACGCAGCCAACTGATAGTGGTGCAAGCATCTGGCGCATGTTAATGCCAGAATTTGGGCCGAACCCATAACCAGACGTGGCAACCCATGTGGTAGTGTTATACATTTTATTTACTTCTTGTTTTCTTTTTTTTTTCCCTTTTTTTTAGTGGGGACTGTAACAAATGTTTTGGCATTGTCTTATAACCGGAATTTGGGCCAAACCCATGACTTGTCGGGGCAGCCCATGTGGTAGTCGTAGTACAAATGTTTGGGACATGTTACTTTGGGTCATTTTGAGAAACAGTGCATGGTCATCTAATTTTACCATGTTTATGAGAAAGTTTAAAAAAATATCTCATCTAAAAATATAAAGACATAACTAATCACGAGTATTTTAGGTAAGGTTTAAGTAAACACGTGTTATGTAAGATTATTTTAACTTTTTGGTTATGAAAAATGTTATGAATGAAAGGAAAAGAAAATAATGATAAAACATAATAATGGTAGTAAGGAAATGGTATGTCATCTAATATACTCCGTTACCTTCCACCCCAGATCCAATCTGAGGTGAGTTCAAGCGTGAACCATAGTGGCCCACCATGAATTGGCCAGCGACAAATTAGGAAGCATCCCAGAAGCAGCAGGAAAAAAAAAGTGGTAATAATAATACATTAATTTGCAAAACTCCTGGGTGTTATAACGGACTGCTTCACTCAATGTTTCAATAGGATCGTTACTACTTCCAGTTCTTCATCAACAATGTCAATCATCACTCTCAATTTTTAGCTTTCCTCTTTGCTGCTCTGACTCTAAATTCTAAATTCTATGTTTACTTGTTCCTCGAAGAGCCATTTATTTTTATGGCCATTCTTCCCATTTTGATGGAGATTTGTGTGGGGTTGAGCCAGTTCGTTACGACGCTGTGGGATCTGCAAGAAATGCGCTTTGCGGCTATTTTTGACGAGGTCTCTTCCGTGGCCTTAACTGTGATCTTGGCCACAATTTCTTGCTTCCTAGCCATGAGAAGGCCGTGATAATGCCGTGATTACTTCTCGTTCCTGCTGTCCTCTTGTTCTCATCTTGAATTTTTGTCTTTTCGTTTGTATATATCTTGGTTCATTATTTACATTTAATCACTTTCCAAAGCTATAAAGCTTTTCAAATTACAATTTGTGTTTAAAATTCTTTACCTTGTGAAAAAATATGGTGGAGGTTTTCCCAAGGACATCTTTGTTTGTTTAAAAATAAATTTTTAATATTGTTTCAAGAAACTGGGACTATGACCTGATTTGGGCAATTTTGAACACTCACCTAAAATGTCTAAAGCAGATCTCATGAGCAATGTTTGGTTCACTTGAACCAAAGTAACCTTGAAACCTATCCCTGCTCAAAGTTTAGCCTTTCCACAAAATGACGAGATCTCCGCAAGTTTCTTGTGGTCCATAAATTTGTTCGAGGCATTATTGCGGCTATATCCAATGGTGTATTACTCATTCATGAACATGGTTGTGTTCGAGGCTTTATTGCCCAAACTCAATGTTGTGCTGGATTTATATGACCATAACATCAAGTAAACATGATCAATACAATCATCTAGCTATAAATCCGAAAATAACACAATCTCAATAGAATTGGAGCATCTGCAAAAATGGTGGCAATGGATATGTGTCGTCCATGCTCGACAAAAAACACCAAAATATGGTCAGAAGAAGGTATAAAAGCTGAAATCACAAAGAGAGAAACTTGAGGGTAGAATGAGGTCTCCTTTAGCCCCACTCTTACCAAAATTTATAGCGCTCCCATCTACCCACACACATATTCACAAAAAATCTGATGTGCCATTCGTAGAAAGTGGGCCTTGATGGGCTTTTTTTACAAATAACAATGGAAGAGAGTATTTGGCCTAATAGGCTGATCAAATACTATAATAGGGACCTATAGACCTCAAGCTAGTTAATAAAATGAATGTCCACATCGTTATGGCCCAATATTTAACATACATACATTAACAAAATTGTCCATAATATGCTTTGGTTCACATTTGAATGAATTATTATGATTATGGAAGTCCACACAAAAATATTCTAACAATTTCCTACTTAGACTACATAATCATACACTAATATTCACTCTGTCATAGAACATCGACAGACATAAATCTCATACAACAAACATATAGCCAAACTAATTATGCATAACATTGTATGACAAGATACAAGCATTACACATAATTAGCATTAGAGATTCATTGAAGCATGGTAACAACTTGAGACAAATAACTAAATATATGGATCTAACAACAATGCATACATTGAGACTAATAACTTAATGTCTCTTTTGCAAACTTTTCACTAAACTAACTCAAACATATGTGTCAACACAACATTGTACATAAAGTGACTAAGATCCTCAAATATGCATGTATTGTACAAAATATAAGCAATCTTTATTAATAACAATGTGTCACACATAATAGACAATAAACTCCCACTAACTCAATACAAGTATAGCCTCCTCTTGGGATTGTGTTCTACAGACACATATCAAGTAAGGATCAAGTGGATCTGGCAACATGTTGTTTGTAGACGTGTTTCAACAGCAATGAGGCCCCCTGCATCTTTCTCTTTAACAAAGCAGAACTCATTATCAATACAGTTGAGCGAATGCTTTTAATGTTCTAAGAGAAATTATTGTGTAACTATCATAAATAGTTTCGGTTACTAGAGTCAAATACTCCTATGCTGAAACAAGATTCCTTAACCACATCACTTAAGTAGCCTCATAACACGCCATATGCTCTGCAACAATGGTAAAGGAAGCGATGAGTGTTTATGAGACTCTTGTCAACTCATAAACTGTATGAAATTTTCACGAGCCACTTGTGATTTTTAATAGTTTTGATCAGCTTTACAACTTTTGTATTTTAATTTTTTAGAATTTTAATTGCATAGTAGAGTTTTCTGCCATTTTTCAATTATGCCAAATTTGAACAAATCTTTGCAATTTAGTTTTTCCAAAATTTCACAAAACTTTATTTACAAAAATTGTAAATCTCACTATTTTGGATGAGTTTCATATCTTACTTAGAAAATAAATCATGTTTGAACATGTCAAAATTTCATTTTCTTAAAAATCATCCAAAATTTGCATTATGCACTCATTTTGCCAAACTTTATTTTCAAGCACACAAACCCTTGTTGCTATTCGCTCCATATCATTACCAAGCACAAAACAAAACATGCCATAATATCCTTTTAACATACCATAGTCTTTACTTTAATCATTATAGAGAAACTCTAAGAAAAAACACAACTTCTAGAGTAAAACTTAGGATTTACCGAAGGATTTTTTTTTGTGAGCTTTGTGATCCTCCTCAAAGAACTTGACTTTGGCTATCTCCTTTGACATAGATTATGGTAAAAACTCCCATCAAAATTCCTCCAACAAACCCAAGAAAAACCCTAAAAATACATAAAGAAAAGTCTAGAGTTTACCTTCTAAAGTTGTTTTTCTTTGATCCATATACTTGAACTTGTTTAAGACCTTGATTGGAAGTTGTTTTCTTGAGGAAATCTTTTGAGAAAATTTTGGAGAAACAACCTAAAGGGGTTGTCGGTTTTAGTTATGGGAGAGGAAATGTTTTGGTTCCAAAATTGTTTAAAAAAAATAGCAACTTATGATTTTTTTCAACTTTGGTGACTCATCACAATGAGTCATCATTTAAACATTTTTGTAGTAAAATTTTATCTTAAAAGCCTTGGCCAAAAACCGGTCATCGCTAGGGGTTATGTGGCAAAATTTCATCTTTTTGGGTGGCACTTTATGGTGGGTCTATTAAAAAAATAGTATGCAGCGGAATTTTAAAAATTTTATATCAGAGTATTTAAAAAAAAAACACAAGTTTGACATGTTATACGCACAAATTAACCAGATCTTACTAACTTCTATGTCTCGAAAAGCTCTTACAATCAGTGAAGAGAAATAACATTCTAGAAGGACCTCAACCAACTGGCCTTCTTTGCTATTCTCTATCCACGATAGGAGTGAGTGTGGGCTCACACGTACAACTCTTCCACCAGATGACTCTCCTTCCAACCAATTGAGAGAACCTAAAGCTAGTGTTCATGATTTGTGAACAAGAGCTCTAGGGAGTTTCAAAATCTCACTTGCAGAGTATCACTGTTAATCTCTCAATTGATTTAAATAATAATGAGACTCACTCCCTTTTTATAGAGGTTAGGTCCAGGAGCCAGTCCTTATCAGATAATGCTTCAAAATTCGAATCAAAATCTAATTCAGATCAATATATGATGAAATCAGTGTAAAAATGAGTGATCTTTTTATCGAAAGATCGGCATGCTGATTTGTCTAATAGGCATGCCGAACTCGGCCCATCGGCAGGCCGAACTGCTGATAAAAATTTCAACGAATCTTTTATTTTTCACCCTAGATTTTATAGGATAAAGTCTCAGTCTTAATTCAAACAACCCAATAGAGAAATTATCTAATTAAAACAATTTTATCTAGATAATCTCTAGGAAAATAAATGAATTCCTAATAATTCTACAAGTTTATCTTGATTTAATTTATTCAAAATTAAATCAACTGATAAACAGACAAGAATTATCCGATCCAAATAATTCAACAAGTTTATCTTGAATTAATTTTGTCACAAAATTAAATCAACCGATAAACAACATGAATTATTTGATTTTTTTGAATTTCAACCAATCTAATAAATATGACATAAATCACCAATTATTAGAAAAGCATGCCGTATCATTATAGGATTTTTATGAGCTAGCAAAGGGGACCTGATAGACCTATATAGTCTAAGCTCCCGATAATTATGAAACCTAATATTCTAGATATACATTTTATAATTATCAACTCCAATACTACTCCACTAAAAGCTTGAAACTGCACTCTCGAACTATATAGAATTGCAAAGCCTGTGCAACTAAGTCTCTATGACATATCATAGTGTTTCATATCTCAATAGGATTATTCATAATCAGCTTAAGGATAAATTCTGTCTTACCTTCCTGATTATTTTTATCTTACATTCTATTATCTCACCATTGGAAAACTTACCATCCAAAGACAATATACCATTCGGGTACACCTATGTATCCAAATGGTTGAGCGCTTCAGTTTTTCAATTACAGGATAACGCATATAAGAATATATCACTATTCCTAAAGAGAAGCAATGGATTCCATATCTATGAATAACAAGTCTATGCTAACAAGAGTTATACCTCCAACGTACCGGCATACATACCACTATTAAAATATGGGTGTCACCCTTTGGAACATCAAAAGACACAAGTCAAAACAACGAGCCCACTATTCATCTTAAGATTAAGATACAATATAAATGATTGTCTAAAGTGAATCGATTTACTGAGACAAAGTTATTAATCTAAATCAATTCACTTTATGTCTTGATCCAACACATTGTCACCTATGACAACGTGCCAATGTTTCTATTTACAGAGTGCACCTCCGATGATCAAGACAAACCATCTCCCAATAGAGATATAGACAACATAACAATCTTTATATAAATAAAGCGCTTAACTTTATCCCCTCTATTGCATATCTTGTGATTTAGACCCTCACATTAAGAATCGTGTCTTCCATATAATTTGTCCATTATATGCCCAATTCTTAAAGGTTTAAATCGACAGTCTCAGACTATTATTTGCTTAACATATATTCAATAAATATGAACATAAAGAAGACAAGATTTTGGTATATAAATAATTCTTTATTGATAAAAATGTCTCAAAAAATATATTATATTTTTCTCCTTAAGACATACACGTCTAACAGGGTCCCATAAAACTTTACACGATATAGTTTTATACTGTGTTGTATTTTTCCTATACCATTAGTTAAAAATTGGGGAAATATACTCTTAACAATCTAGGATATAATAACTTACTTGTTACCTACCTTTTCTAATATCAACACAATGTCTCATATATCTGTATTTTTGTTTTATCAGTACAATTTTATTATATTCTATACCCTTTTTTTCCTTTTTGTCTCTTTCTATACTGTATTCCATCAACTGATGGATTGTAGCCACAAAAAGCTTTAACAATTTAACTGACTGGTATTTGACCATTCTATACTATTTGGATTATGGCATGATAACTCACTTTAATTAATTATCATTTATTAATTTAGACCATAAATTTATAATTAATGTAATATAAATTTCATTTTAAGGATATTTTTCACAAATTTTTGAGTATTTAAACTCACAAATTTGTATATTAAAAATATTGCAAAATGCACAAAATTCACAGATATAATACACATTAATATTATCCTAAATAATTAACATTTGATTGTAATGTTACAAAATACGATCTGTTTGGAAAATTCATTAATTAAATCTAAATCAATTCTAGATTTAAATTAATAAATTTTCTTGAACATTACATATTATTTGCTTCTTTTTATCTTTTTTTTTTTTTGCATTTTTACAAAGTGATATATCCAAAATATATATATATATATATAAAATGTCCCCGCACAAATACTTTTCAGGTAATACTTTAAAATATTATTTTCTAAATAATGGCCCTAATAAATATACTCTTTTAACTAGTTCTCCCACTTAGATAATTTACTTGTCTTTTTTTTTTTTTTGGGAAAAATCTTATATTGATAAATGTCTCTTATAAATTTTTTTTTCTAATTTAGCTTTTAAAATAATTCTTCTCAAATGCGTTCTTATTTAAATGTTTTTATTGCAATCCTGTAGGGTATTTTTTTTACAAATATTTTTCACAAAAATATTACCCCGCTAAGATAATTTTTCTCAAATCTATCCAAAGTTTAATTAGAATTCTTGTATTTTTTTTAAAATTCTCTCATTAAAATAGTTTTTCTTCTAAATAACTTTTATACATGTAAATATATATATTTGTCTCCATTTAAACATATTTTCAGAGTCCTCTAAGATATTTTTTCTCAAATATATCCCTCATAAAGACTTTTCCCCAATTGCCTTTTTGAAATGTTTTTTTATAATGTGTCCAAAGTATTTTTTTAAAATCTCGTAATTACTATTCATAATCACTTACGTTATTTTGCTTTCTGACTTTTAACATGCACCAGTTTACCCCCCTCAAACTTTGTTTTATTAACAAAAAAAACTCTTTCCATCTAACTTCCGTTAAAATTGAACATTTTTATTTGACTGTAATACAATTAGCTTGAAAGGGCACATTAGTCATTTAATATTACTTAACAAGTGTAATGAAACGGTGCTAAAAAAACCTGGAAACTATTCCCTAAAAATTAATCCTCAAACAATAGACCCTTATCTTATTTATTACAATTGCTTATCGTGAAAGTTTTCTTCTCTTGACGGATTGCCCAAGACGATGGGAGTTCTGCTAGTTTTGGAATTCCAAAGTAAGATTAGTTTTTTTGTTTTTAATTTTTGTTTGTGGCTAAATGTTTTTAACTTTGCATTTTAAAACTATAGCATAAAAAAGGTTTAATTTCACATCAGTTCGCCAGGAACAACCTTTGGATTTATTATTGATTTTGTGATAGATCCGTTAACAATACCTTGGTCGTAATACGTTGCAATTTTCTTGCTACTTCAAGAGACCGTATGTTTAATAGTTGTTTGATTACTGTGCTTAATTGATGTTCGTTTTTCATTAAATGTTTGTTTCTTCACGTCTCAAAAGCTTTAAATAAAAAAAAAAAAAAGAGATCAATGATGTATATTATTGTTCCTCAAACGCTTTTAACTTTTAACGTTCAACAAAAGAAAGAAAGAAAGAAGGTTTTGAATTAATATAACAAAACAGTACAAAAGAAAAAAAAAATTGTTGGCGATGTGAGTTTTGGAGGAATGGCATTCAACATCAGTTTTCTTCAACCACCCATAAATCAGGTGACTAAGTCAGCAAAAAATAGTTAAAACTAACGAAGATTGACGGAAGAAGGATTTTTAATAACAGAGCCAAGTTTAAAGAAATAGAGTGGTGCATGAGGGGCCAAATAAAAAATTATCCTTACTATTTATATGTCAAAGTCCAAAATACATCTGACATACATATAATATAGACTTGTGTTAAAGTGCTCTGGGTCTACACTTCTTTTAAGATCAAGAGCCTACAATGACGACTGAGTTATGTTTGACGAATCATATTTTATTTTTTATTTACATAAATATTTCAACTTATTAATCGATATATTCTAGAGTATAGGCGAAGATGCACCTATACATAGTTGAATAGTTTATTTTAATTCATTCATGAAAGGACCTATAAAAGGAAATATAAGATGAGTATAATCGAATAAAAAATAAAACTTTAATGACATTTTGCTATCAGAAACGAATTTTGGTCTAATTTGTGTGGGGTCAGTTCAAATGGTGAGGGTTAAGGCGGAGGGAGGAGGTCCTAAGTTCAATGGCAAGAACATGTGAAATGGGAGCTTTTCAAGCAAAAAACAAAAAAGCGTATTTAGTCAAAGCGATCAAGTTGCAAAAAACTTTTGAGTGTTTCTCATAGTGAGGCTCATGATGTTTATCTTGGCTTAATTAGCTTCTCGGATTGGGCGTAGTAGGACGGGGCTCGGAAAGTGATGGGAAAAAAAAATCATTTAAAATCTTGATAAATGTGGTTGCTCAACATACTCTATGAATGATTTTAGAAAAGTTCTTTTCTTTTTGTGGGCTATAATTCCACTACTCATAAAACTGTAGGCTTCAGTTTAATGATGTACACTTATGTGATGAACTCCATTCGCTTCTTGCTCGCCTTTGTTAAGAGGGGATGTGAAGACCTAAAAATTCATTGTGTGCGGGTATTGGCTATGCCGTCTTTTAATAGAGTGTCAATTTAAATGGTGTAATGAAAGCCGATCTAAGGCCCAGTAATTCCGGATGGTTAGATAAAAAAAATATATCACCATGTAGTAAAACAACTATTTTGAGTAATTTATTTATCACTAGAGGCTATTGATGTTTCATGTATCAATAAGAACATGGATATTTGCTTGCGGTTTATCTTTTGTCACCCTTAAACTCAAAGTGGCTGAGGAATTGATCCAAGGGTGTTTGACAGTTGCAACATAATCTCCATGAAAAAGTGACAGATCAATGAATCCTTTACTGTCTGTTCTGGTCTCCAAAGTCCCAGAATTCCACTCTTGAATCAGCTCGTCAACAACATCTCCAGCTGGAGTATTTTCAAAGTTAATATCCGCGAGAGTTGTGACGTTGAAACCTGCTAGTTGTGGACCTGCAAACATGATTATGCCTTGCACAGCAGGATGTGAATAGCCCTCTCTTAGTATCTCTTCCAAGTACTGAGCCTGCAAACAATCGAGTTTCAACAATGTGGCTTAACTGTTCCCAACCCTTCTATGAATTTTTTGGTACAATATGATATAGCAAGAGAGTATTTGTCATCCGAAATTGGTCAGTACAATTTTTAAAGACTTACCACGGACAATGAATCAGTAAGATTGCAAGCATTATTCTTTCTTGTAATAATGTTGCTTCAAGAAATTGAAAATATCTACCTGATTTGGGCCCTTTTCCACATCAACTTCCGTAAGCCAAATTGGAAGTCCTGTTGCACCTAAAATGTCTAAAGCAGATCTCATATAAGCTAGGTTTGGCTGACCAGAACCAAAGTGACCTTGCAGCCCTATTCCTGTTGAGAGACTAACATGTCCAGGGAACGACAAGATCTCCACAAGTTTCTTGTGGTAGTTGAAAGGGCTTGAGGCCTCATCATTGCTATATTCAATGGTGTTATACTCATTCAAGAACATGGTTGTGTTTGGATCAAGCTGTTGAGCTATTTGGTAGAACTCTGCAGAAGCATTTTCACCGAGCTTATCCTCAAAGAATCGGAAATGAAGGTTCTCATTCACAACATCCCAAGCAATTAGCTTTCCACTGTATCTAGAAACTACTGAACCGATTCTCTTTGCCGCTGCACTTCGCAATTCGTTGCTGGAAAGGGATTTGACCCAGGAAGGCTGGTACTTTGGGTTGTCCCAGAACACGTTGTGGCCTCTAATGCGAATATCGTTGTTTTGAGCGAATTCCACCATGGCATCTGCTATGGTGTAGTTTTCTTGGCCCTGCTTTTTCTCGGTGCTGTACCACTTCATCTCGTTGGTGAAAGTGGTAGCTTTGAATCTTGATGTAAACCAGTTTTGGTAGTCAGTACTTTGGAGAATATGGTAGTTCACACCACATCCAAAAGGGAAGTCTGGCTTGGTTTGCTTAATAGACACTTGAGCACCTTCTAATGGAGTTTTATCTGCAGTGCTTACTTGGAATCTCACCTTGCTCCTGCGAATCTGAGTGATGACTGGCTTTAGTTCATGAAACCCTTTTCTTTAAGGCCTTGTTTGGTAAGAAGGAAAAGTGGAAGGAGGGAGAGAGGTGTGGGTAGATGTTAGAATATATGATTGTTTGGTAGCAGGAAAAACTGGAGGGACGAAAAATCGGCCGGGATTCAAAGTCATCTTCTTAACCGTAATTTTGATCCGTCCAGAGTTGGGGATGCAGGGGGAAAGCGTGCCAAACACAAGAAGGGAAAAGTTCTCTCCCTCCTTCCTATTTAATATCCTCCTCACCAAACACAGAACCACTCTTTCATTCATTATGCCTCCACAAAAAGGATTCAACAAAGTAAATCAATGTAGAGGAGACATTTCTTTGATCGGTTCCTTTAGAAGGTGCTCAAATTAAGAGGTCATGGTAAACATGGGCAATATTTAAGTGATTTAATTTTACCTTGCTAATGCTTTGGTCTTGGTGGGATCTCCACTGCTTCTTGGTAAATGGCTGAAGTGAGACACTGTCAACCCATATTTCTACTGATGTGTTCTTGCTCTACAACATCAGGAAAAAAGCAAGCGAGTTCAGGGAAAATAATAAAACCAAGCTTTAAAAAAAAAAAGGAAAAAATAATAACTTAACAGATGGATTTCACCTCAAAAAAAATCTCAACAGAGCTCGAGAAATTTGCAACCATACCGCCTTTTAGCAGACTCCAGCATCCACTCTTAGCTTTGACTCTGCCACCATATGTGAGATCACCTTTAACGGGTCTAAAGACAACTGCTACAATCTCACTTCCTTCACTGACTTGAACCCATGCTAAATTAATACATATTTGATCAGTCAAAACCAAGAAATAATTATGTTTCAAACATATAAAAAAAAATCCCATAATTTTGCTTTGAGATAATAATCAGAATCAATACTCTACTGGAATAGAAATAGAGATACCAGAAAAACTATAGATTTTTCCTTGCTCAACTTGAACTTTTTGAGAGAAACTGTCTAATGGGTTTGTTCTGTTATGTGCCACAATGAATCTGTTTCCTTCCTTTGACAATCCTTCTTTTACTTTCCCTTGTCCAAACACCTCCCACCCTTCAATGTCATGACCAAATTCCGGGTTAACTATCACACCTCCTCTGTAGAAAGCTTTTTGGGGCTCTCTCAAGCACTGCTTGTTAAATATGTCAGCAAATTAAAGGTGAATATTCATATGCAATCAAGATGTGGTAATTTCTCATAAAAAATCAGTTTGTAGTAGAACATTATGTCATGAAATACATTTAGCAATAATAAGAATAAGCATAGTATTTTGTGTATCTCATAGTTGAGAGAAGTGTATGCTTGCCTCAGTGGTTGCATGGTAGTTGTAGGATTGAGCATGGATGCCATACCCTGCATATCAGTTGATAAAAGGGGTGAAATTAGCCAGAATTTACCATAACAGTGAACAATTGTTTATCATTAGCAGAGGACCAAAAAGAGAGTTTGTGACTTAAAGAGAACTTTGTAACAACATAAAATACAAGCTTTTATTGTTCCTGCCATGTAAGGTTATATTCTTTTAACTTCTTTGTTCCATTATTATTTCTAGACATCCCATATGCCCCAGACATCATGTTTGTCAAATTCATACTCCTCCTTATATATAGAGAGAGACCTAGGTAGAGCAGATTGCATGAGATAAAAAAGATGCAAGTTTCAAAGAAAGACTTCATCGCTACATAACACACTATCTGCGGCAGAAAGAAAGAGGGATCAGAGTGAACAGCTGGGTTTGGAAAGAAAGAAAGAAAGAAGGAAAGAAAGAAACAAGTTGGAAATGGAAAATGGTTGAGAGTTTTTAAGACAGAGACAAAATCAAGGCAGGATTGGACTTTTTTGATGGAGTACACACTACACATGACTTGCATGTCCAAATATATATAGGTCACTGGACTGGAGTGATGTTCGTTGTCAGCTCCTTAAATTTCTCTCACCCTCTTTTCAAATTATCTTTTTGCTTCTTTTTATTTCATTTTTTTATTTTTTTATTTCTTTTTACCCTGTTCTATACACATTTGCAAGAAATTAATGTCTTAGACGCAGTTGGACTGATAGAGTATATGGCGCCGTCAGTTTTAACCAAAATTTTTAGTTGCTTTTATATAAAACTTTCATATATTATAGAGTAAAAAAATAATAATAATAAGCACAAGTATTAAGCTTCTATATGCTACAGTATTTTTAATAAATGCTCTCAAACATGATACCTCTAAAAATAAATAAAATTCCATGTATTCAACACGACATTTTTTCCTTTTTTTGGTTTTTTGTCTAGCTAAATAATCACATCTGGTGCCCATATTTTTTAATTCATGAATGTGATTATTTTCTACTTTAAAAGGTACAGCGATTTATTTGTCTAACCAAACGCATAATTAGTTTGATTAGTTGAGTGTATAGACACAAGGAAGAAGTAATGCACTAAAGACTAATCTCATTTTAGGGAGACCTAGCACACGCAACAGTTTAATATTCCACTACGTTATAAATATATAATTATGCTTCTTCTTTTTTTTGGGTAATTTCCTTTTCTATATAAAATTTGCGTTTCAAATAATCAATTCTGCATTTATTAGATACGTACCATAAGCAACTTTCTGATCCTGCCATTAAACTCATAACGCATTGCATTACAATTCTACCAAAACTTGCATGAGAAATTTCTAATTTTGATAGACGGTCACTTTATCTCTTGAGATATAGACTACATATAATTCAATTACAAAGGAATAATACCAGGAAAGGAAAAGGAAAAAAAAAAAGAATAAGAAACACTTTAATTTTACAACTTAGAGTACTTGTATATAATTTTATTTTACAATGCCAAAAAAAAAAAAAATTCTCCACAAACAGATGTGCATTTTTATCTAGAGTAAACAAAAATACTTGGAAAAGATATCAGATACAAATAAAGACAACAGGGACATATTTGCAGATTTTCATGCAGCCTTGTGAGTTTTCTTCAGTGGTGCCAGCTAATAATATGTTAAAAACAACAAAAAAACAAAACTTTTTCACTGCTTGGAATATAAGAAACAAAATTGAAACAAAAAGCTAGCCCCTACGAGATTTTGCAGTTCAAATGATATTGCCTTTGCAAAGGGACGATATTGTTGTTCTTATGTCCTTTGATGATCTTGTGATTTACTCGTAGCGCCCTATGTATGAAAAGTGAATACCCCCTGCTGCTAAAAACAAATCAATTTAGATGCAGTGGTGTCTTTTTATGAGCCGATTGGTTGGTTGAAAGGAAAAAAAATGGCTATTGTGGTCCAAAATGATGGTCTGTAGGGAGGAGAAAAAAATGGTAATTGGTCAGTACTGCTAGGCAGTGGGAATATTAATGTGGAAAAAAAAAAAAAAAATTCTCCTTTTTCTTTTAACAACTATTTGTAATCTACATTGGCTTGCCCGGTATTTTGCCCACTATTGCCCACTATTTAAAAAAGGTAATATTTTTTTGAGTTAATTACATAGCTATATATTTTAATTTTAATTATTTTTTAACTTGTCTCTCTATTTTTAAAAACTAAAAAGCTATCCTTTAAATTTAAAAACCTTGTTTCAATTTCATCTCTATAAATAGAAAAAAGATAGGCAAAATAACATAACTATCCTTAAACAATTATGAAAAATATTTTATAGGTTTAGAAACATAAAAAATTCCTAAAGCAAAATATTAAATTACCAAAAAGAAAATCTTAAGTTTATGGCTTTTTAAATATTAAAATATCTTGTAAAAAAATTTTAAGAAGGAAAATATATTTCAAAAATATATTTGGTATAATCAAGGGAATTTTATTTTTTGTTTTTACCTAAAAAGTTTGTGAGAGATAAAATTATAATTTTTAAATTCAAAAGATACTTTTGTAGTTTCTAAAAACAAAAAAATAAGTTGAAAAATAATATATAACACTAGAATGTATAATTATGTAATTGACTCTATTTTTTCTGGATTGAAAAAGTAATCTAAAATATATATTTTTCTTTTAGTCGTTAGATCTATAACAAATGATTTGAATCAAATCTAATAGTTTAAAAATATACACTACCAAAAAGAGTTTTTTGAGAAAGACTAAAAAAATCCTTCACAAAGAATGGGCTAATTTCAAGTCAGTCTCTCTTTCATGTTGGTCTCTCTTGCCCCAACTGGCAATATTCACAGCTTAATGACAAGAGACACTTTTGGTGATTAAAAATGTGTTTGACAAAAGTGGTCTAAACCACTTTCTTAATTACAAACAGTGTAAAGCTCTCACATGCTATAGTAAAAACATTTTTAACCATCCTACCAAATAACCTATAAAAAAAAATTGTAATTTGTCTTCATGTTTGCAAAGAAAAAATTGTTTATTCCCCAAACCCACGTGCTTTAGGACGCATATGGTGATCAAGAACCAAAGATATATGAATACATCATTTTATTATGAAGGTTTTTTTTTCTTTTATTTTGCACAAAAATCATGCATTAAAATTGACATTATGCCTGTATAATCTGTTCTTTATTTCAGTTTTTTTTTTTTTTTGTTTTCCATTTACCATTATTTTCCAGTGTGCTTGCCAATTAAGCTTTGTTTAACTACTAGTGATTAGCATGCACGTATTTTTTGCATTTATTCTATGCGAAGATCTAAAATTTCATTTAAAATTTATATTTACTTATTTCTTAATAGTTTAGTTTAGTGAAAGTTCAGCAGAGCACACTTCATAGGTAAACAAAAAAATTGTTTTTCGTAGAGAAAATTATAATGTAAATTATTTATCGAGTACATATTACAAAAAGTAATTGATAGGGTCGTGTGACAAAAATATTTACGTAGGAACACATCTAAAAAGAAATTATTTTCGAAAAACAATTAGGTAAAATTATTTGTGAGGGTTATAGTTGAGGAAACATTTTGACTAAAAAAAAAAGGTTTGCATAATTTCACATATGAGGAAAAAATTATTTTAATAAAAGTCAATTAGGGAAAAAAGTTGCTTTAAATTGAAAGGGAAAACAACACTTGAAGGTCATGCTTGATAAAACAATCCTTTAGAGGATGTAAAAGAATATAAAAGAAGAATAAAGTAAAAAGGTGTCTTAATGATATACATTAAGAAAAATAAATAAGTTAATGAAATGAATATGAAAATAATATATAAGAAAGCAAAAAAAAAAAAAGCACAAAGAAGGGGAAGAAAAAAAAGCGTTAAAAATGCAAATAAAAAAAGAGGGAGGATGAAAAAAAAGAAAGGAAAAAAAGAAAAAAATAATTGTAAGCATGGAAAAAAAAAAGAGGATGAAAAGGGGAAATGGAAAAGAAAACCAAAAAAAAAAGGGGAAGAAAGGGGAAAATAAACTAATAATAATAATAATAATAATAATAATAATAATAATAATAATAATAATTTTGGGTCAATAGTCAAGAAAAGGAGGTATAGCACATTCCCCTTTTTGTATAGAGTAAATATAAGAATTTTACTTAGAAAAATGGTATCTTTCTCATTGGACTTTCTACAACCCAAAATGACCCAATACTTCTTCTAAGTTTATAATATGTTGAAAGAGAAATGCAGTAAATTTAAATAAAGTTGACTTTTGGATTCAAAAAAAACAATTGTGAATTTTTTCTCCCTCTAAGTCCTAAATGTCACTTGTCCTTTACCCACATTCCTCCTCCATTGTATTTTACCAACTAGTCACGTGAGACACGTGCCATCAATTAAAACCTTTAAAAATTTAATGTTTGATCAGGAATTTGTGTCTTTTTTTTTTTTTTTAGACGCAGCAGTGAGAAATTTGAAAATAAACCTAACTAATTAAAAAATGCAACGCATGTATACGGTTAGGTGAAGTACTGTGCTACAACTCTTGTAGCAACGAAACGGTAACAATTATAGTAATTTAAAGAAGTGATTGACAACTAGGAAATCAATTTAAAACTATGGTCGCTAGGTAATATTTACAAGTACTCAACCATAACGCACTAAACATTTGAGTGGTTCGACTGGGCATATGGAAGTGTAATGACAATGCACGTTCCACGGGATGGTATCTGAATTGGACATCCCATATGGTCTCCTGATGGGCACTCCAACTAGCAAAGTGGTGGAGAATTTTTTTTTTTTCTTTTTGGGTTTCTAGGTTAGTGTGGTAAAAAAATCCGTCTTATATTGTTAAAATATAAACACAAACTCCAACTTATGAAGATATTAGATCACTCAACGTAATAGGTAAAAGTTTAAGTTCTTAAAAAAATCTAAATTTTATTTTAGTATTACATCAACTTAAATGAACAGTCTGATCCATTCGTTTTAAGCTTAATGAGCTACCTTAATAGATTAAACTTTACTTGAAAAAAGTTAGTTGCATCAATGTGAGTTCTACTACCAACTCAGGGTATCGAAGAAAATTTTTCATTTTTAGTTCGGTAACAAGTCACAAGTGACAAGAAACTAAAGGAAAACATCTGTCCTTTTTATTAATTTAATATTTGGAAACTTTAACTCGTATTTAGTCATAGTGGAAATGAAGTGCAATTTAGAAAAATAGTCGAATTCTAAGAAAGTAATATAAAAAAAAGGACAAATTTTTAGACCTCTCGATGTGTTTTTTTTTTATACAACTATTATATTTACCGCTACAAAGTTTCTCATATTTATTTATTGAAATAATTGGTGGATTTCTTTTTTATTTTGTGAGCAATATTCAGTATTGACTAACTATTGTATTGGAAAATCATATTTCTCATAAGTAATTTTCTCCAAATTTTCACCACTTTTTGTTTAATATCTTGTCCTAATTAGCGTTCAAAATCAAAACTTATTTCTCTTCAAATGGAAATTATAAAAAAAAATAACAACAAACTAGAGAACACTAAACCAATTGTATAAATAAATTTCTCAATCTATAGTAAATAATATACTGCTCTGGTGATACATACATTCCTAAACTGCCACATTTTTTATGTATGGGAATATAGGAATGGCAATGGCGCAGGGTGGGATGGGGAATGATTTTCTGTCCGCATCTCCGCCTCTCAAAACCATCATGATCCTTGCTCAAGGAGGGGCAGGGCCAGGATCGGAGATTACCTATGGGGAAGCCTACCCCATACCCATCCCCATTCCCCAAAATTGCAATTTAGGATGAAAATAAAGTAGCATTAATTCATTATAAAATATTAACCAAAATTAAAGTTTCATTGCAATATTTAGCCAAAATATTCCACTATAAGTTTTGGTCCCCTTACAATATTGCCATCTCTTATGGGAAGGTACAGTTGTGCATTAATAATGAGTTGTGGCTTGTTACCTCAATTTTTTTAAGGGACTTTAGTGTCCATGTCAACGTTTTTTTCTAGAAAAAGTATGTCATTTTGTTTTTAAATGACATTTTGTATTTCTTAAGGGATTTAGTGTGCATTAATATTATTGTTTGTTTTTAAATTACATTTTGTATTTCTTATTTCTTAATAAAATCTAATGACCTTTTTTTATGCCCTTAAGTTTGCCATGCAATATGTTCGTAGGAGGGATGGAAATGAATATATAAGTTCTCAAAACCACTTGCTTCATGACACTACAATATTATAAAGCTTATATGATTAATCTTGAATTGTTCTTAACGATGTAGCAATCGCTCTTATCATGAATTCCAACTTAATCACGGAACCTCATATGAGACGCCCAAATATATCTTTCAATAGCTATATATTATTTAACCAAAAAAAAAATAGCATAAGTATATTATTCATGATAAAGTTGAGCTATAAATATAGCTATAAAAATAGTTGGCTGTGCATGTATAAATGATGGCACATGACTTATTAAGTATTCCCTAATTAAGCAGATACTTGGAGATGCAATGGTGTATGTTGATATGCAGCCATTGGAGCCACATTTACAATTTGAGCCAAGCCAGAATTTTTAACTGAAGTGTGTGTAATTTTCACTTCATAATCTCCATGGAAAAGTGAGGTGTGAAAGACACCATCGGCGTTGGTTGTACAGGATACTGAGCCCCTAATACCCCATCCGCGCAACAACCGGTCGACAACATCACCAGTTGCCAAGTTCCTGAACTTGTCATCAGTCAAACACATTCTGTAGCATTCCTGGGGTTCCTAGCTGCCCACATAAAAATCCCTTTTACGTCGGGATGCGATCTTGTCTCCCGTAGGATCTGCTCCAACTGCCATGCCTGCCCAATTATATGAATTAGCTGATATGCACTACTATTCCTAAAGCAAAACGGCATGAAAGAAAGAGAAATAATTAAAATTGGTGCAAGCACTAGTGATCATGATAAATACCACATGACATGTCAAATTAATAGTTAGAATTTTTTCATATTCTGTTGTATTATGTGGTCCTAATAAGCACCAATATTTCTCTGAGTAAACTAACAAGTTAATAAGTGATACCATCACTGGTTGTTACAATTTATCTTTTATATATATATATATATATATATATATACATATGTATACATATAGTTAGCTAGCTAGAGATCAAACATTTTGAACCTGCAATCTAAATTTTGCTAGCTAACTATGAAGTCTGCACTAATCAGTAACAAGTTAACAACACTATGTTTAATTACATTCTGAATATAACATGGCCGTATCGTTAACTATCAGTCTCCTAACAAATTACTGACTTCCTTTCTTAAACATATTCTTAGATTAATAACTTTTTTTTTTTTCACTTTTGAAGTCAAATTATCAAGAGTTGCACAAAACTAAAGAACGGAGTTAAAGAAGACATATTTCCGAAATCTATCCATCAAAACTTGAACTGTATATATTCGTCACGCTATATGTGTTACGTACTTAGCAATGGTCCTAGATGCGCAAGAGCATACTTGAACTTGGCGCTGGTCTACGTGATTTGAGTACTGTAAAGTGCTTACGCTCGTTTGTTGGTACCCTCATTACTCGTTTGGGGCCTTACTTCAACGAGTACCTTATAAATCTTTAAACATACCAAACAGCAAGGCTTAGACGCTTCTTTAAGGCCTAAGTCACGTAAGCCGGCCCCAAGTCCATGCATTTTCCAAAATGCATCAACTTTTCATCACATATCACGTTTTTACCTGACAAGGATCGCCGCTGCCAAAATCCAGTTCGGTAACCCAAATGGGCAATCCCGTTGCTGCAAGAGTATCAATAGAAGCTCTAATATGAGCGAGGTTAGGCTTCTTAGTGAAATGCCCCTCAAGACCAATCCTAATCTTCACATTCTCATTACCATGAAACTTCTGTATCTCTCTCAGCTTCTTCACATACATCGCCGCCGACGCCTTGGCGTCGCTACTCTCAATAGTGCTAAAGTCGTTCATGAACAGCGTGGTTTCTAGGTCGGCTTTCTTCGCCCAGTAATAGAAGATCTCCGACGCATTTCTCGCCACCCTTCTCTCGAAGAAATCAAAGTGCAAGTTCTCATTAACGAGCAATGAGTTGTCCTTTATATCTCGACATGACGGAAAAGATCCTCTTGAAAAAGGCCTAAGCGAGCTGTTTTCGGCTCAGTGAGTTGAGCCACCAGGGCTGGTACCTGGGGTTCCCGGAAAACGTTGTGGCCCCTGACCGAAATGTTGTGTCGTTTGGCGAATTCGAGCATCGCGTCGCTGACGGAGTAGTCTAGTTTTCCCGGAGACTTTTCGGTGCTGTACCCTTTCATTTCGTCCTCGAATGTTGTGAACCGTGAACCTGGACGTGAACCAGTCTTGGTAGGCCTGGTTGTTGATGATGTTCTTGTTTATGGCGCAGCCGAAGGGGAAAAATGGCTTTCTTTGTCGGAAGAAGATTGTTGCGTTTGGTAAGGGATGGCCTTGGGCGTCCGCGGCCTGGATTTTCACACCTCTCTTGCGTGCCTATAGTACCAAATTAAATAATTAAAATATCTATAACAGACATATATACAGGTAATTACAGAACAATTGCTTCAGTTGTTACATGTTTACCTATCAAGTTGAAACTTAAACACCATAAGACAACTTTATATTATAACACACTTTATCTTATATTATAATATGTGAAAGTTTTACATTATAAAAATTAAAATTTTAATGTTTAAACTTAATTCCTAAACATTCATTTGCGTTATTTACCCAAATACATTCCAAATAATTAAAAATATGAGAGTTTAGAGATTATTTTGTAACCCTATATACTTATTTTATTTTTGATATATACTTATTTTATTTTTAATATATTTATATCGAATCTATGGTTTTTTGAAATGGAAAATTGCATTACACCCTACTTCATGTCAATATGTTAGATATATTATTAAAAAGGGAGTCAGAAAATATTTCTCATAGTAAAGTACTATTTAAAAATGAGATTAATCTTTATTGAATAAAACCTACTTACATGTATTAATTGTTAAGCATGGTAAAATTACAAATTTTTTTATAAAAGACTACAACTAACTGTTAAGTAGGGTAAGATTTTGAAAACTAAACAGGGCATGTACCCTTACTCATTATTAAATTGTGGTTAAATGAGGCAGCTCGAACCTGAAAATCTTCTTTTTATCAATCAATTCACTTAGCTAGCTACTAAATTAATGGTGAACTATGGCAAGTATCAACATTGACTTGTACTTCTCTTTATTTTACAGTAGATTTATATGTGTCTCAAATTGAAGTGACATGACACAAAAAGTATGTACCTATTCAATACTTGGTTGCTTATGAGACTTCCACTGCTTTTCTGTAAATGGTTGGAGTGAAACGCTGCCAACCCAGATCTCAACTTATGTATTATTGCTCTGAATATATAGTTTAAAACTTGTACTTCAGCAGTTTGGTTAATTATTTCTCACAAGCCCAAATGTAGACAAAACGAAATTAAATAACTTATATTCATGACATCTAATACTCTGTGTTTGATAGAATGATTAAAACTATTTTTATTATAACATGTGTGAGTTTTACCCTATAGCGATTTTTTTTATTGTTACTGTAGCATGCAAGAACTTTACATTGTTTATAACTGAGAGAGTAGTCCTGACCACAACTACCAAACACCTTTTAAATTTTATATATTGTCTTTAGGACAACAGAAAAAGTTGTATTTATGATTGTAGGTATTAGTTAATTAGTGGTAATTTCATACCCAATTATTTTATCATAAGATGAAGAGTATGAATCTCTTCTTTTTAAATTCAAAAAAGAAAAAGTACAGAGATGGGCTGGACCTGATTCGTCCACAGAGAGGCCACCCTTGAGCATGGACCAGCAATTGGATTCACCGACAAAACCCATGTATCAAGCCACTGGCGTCTTGAAAACAGCTATTACTGCGACATTTCCACCACTCACTTGTATCCAAGCTGCAAGGAAAAAAATATTAAAAAAAAGCAAATGGCTTCTAGTTATAGCTAATTAAGACATAATTAAGACAAATTAAGATGATCATACAAGTTAGATTTTGCTGGAACAATTGACATTAAAATGTTAATTAATAACGGTTCCGACAATTAACTTATATCCATTTAATAATATTAACTCTATATATATATATATACATATATATATCGTGTTACGCATATGTTGGAGCTACCGGAAAATGTATAAATCTTGCCCTTTTCCAAGTAAAGCTTCTGGGAGATACTGTCGTGTGGCTGGTGTCGTTTATGTGCCAAAATGAATTTGTTGCCTGCTTGTGATTCTGATGGATGTTGTATTGTTGCTTCCCCAAACGAAGACCATCCTTTCAAACCCTCATTAAACTCCTGATTCACGATAATTCCACCATCATATTGAGGTTTTTGAGGGTTTTCTAAACACTGGAATTTAATAGACTAGGATCTCAACATATACATACATACACACACATACTTGATAAATAAATTACAGTTTGTTTAAATATTATAAATTGTCAAAGAAACTTGCTTCGATAGAGGCCGTATAGTCATAAGATAAAGCATGTATTTCTAGTCCTGCAAAACCGTTACACAAGATTTTTCTGAAAGGAAGGAAACTATATGAAAGTAGATCAAAAAAACTATTTATATAATTGGTAGGCTGTTGTGATTTTTTGATTTAAACTAATGCATCTTCTTGTTTTTGTCTTTTTTTAGATCTTTTAAATAATATTACGTCATTTAAAATGTTATGTCAATTAAAATAGGACCAGAAAAGCAAAAAAAAAAAAAAAAAGGCATGTGAGCCAAATTAATAATTTTTTTATAAAGGACGAATTAGACAATTATGAATTTGAATTATTAATAGATGTTTTCCTAGCACAAAATTACAAAACGTCTACTAATATTTCAAACTGTCATATTCAAAACATTAAAGTAAAAATTAATTCGGTAAACTTTATTAATGATGAATGCAAGATGATAGACAATTGGCGGATTTTATAAAAATATGTGTCTAAGACGTAACCAGCATTAATTTGCTCCCCATAGGCTATATAATAATGAATTACTTTTAGGTGTTTGACAGAAAATGGTCAGTACTATTTTTTCAATTATAAATAGTAGAAAGCTCTTACATGCTATAGTAACAGTAAAAAAATCATTACAATGTAAAGCTCTCATATGTTACAGTGAAAATAATTTTAACTAACAGTTTTAACCATCCTACCAAGCATTTTATTTGTCTATCAACAAAGAAAGAAGAATTAAAGTACTCACCAAAAAAAAGAATAATTACAAATTAAGAAGATAACGTGTCATGCCAGTTACAATACTGAAAACCTTTTCTTTTAGGCAATTAATTGCAGGCCTCTTGAATTAAAAACGCGTTTCCTAGCTATGAAGACGTTATTTTAAGAAATTGTTCCAATCAAATACATACTCCTAACTACTAATTATTGAAACTTTTGAATTCAAATATATGCTTTATTTTGGTGTTTAAAATGATGTCTAACTAATCTACTTATATATATATATTTAAAAAAATTTTGAAAAGTGTTTAATAGACTTTTGTATTTTTTTTTATTAAATGACACATCCTATACGATTGGTTTAAGACCATTTACTTGAAAAATGCAGTTTTTACTCGTTTAATTAATTCTCCATAACACAATGACTTAATTTTTGGCAAAATTTTTCTATTGTAATCAAGCTATTTATTCCTTTTGGCAAATTTAAAGTCAATCGTAATTTAAACCCCTTCTCTTTTCGGTAAAAATATAATATATACTTTAAAGCTATTCATATTTTCTACCAGATTAACGTCTAAGATAAAACAAACCCGCGTAAACGAGAGCGCCCAATATCAGCAGCAGTAGTGTGCTTTGGAACCCGACCTTCATTGTTGTCCTATGGAGAGAGAGAGAAAGAGAGAGAGAATTTGGAAAGTGGGGATTAAGATGCAATAGCATGAGATGAAGCAATCCATATGGGCGGCAATTGTAGAGTGAGACGCTTAATCAATACCGAATCTGTACAATACACTTTCATCTTTGGTAAAACTCTAATCAATTCTAGATTACACTTGCTAGTTTTGAATTAAATTACTGGTCTTCTGGTTAACATATTAATAAGAACGATTACTTAAATTTTCTTCCCTTCAAGAGTATCACAAGATTCCTAAAAAACAAACAAAAAAAATACTACTTATTCCAGTTCCAAATTATACAGCGACTAGCTGAAATCTTCGATATGAAGTGATAATGTACATATGATAACTGAGTTATCACGCTTATTAACCAAAAAAGAAAAAAAAAACTAAGTTTATATTTTTTAATTAGTGAATTCAATTCTCAATACCATTATGTCCATACAATTTTTACATGAAAAAAATAGACATTGAAAAACAACACATCAAATATAACCGCTTCCAACAATAGTTTTCAGAAATTTTTATTGAGTGTACCCACTGTATTTAGTAAAATATACATATCTAATTTACATTTAAATAGACTGACAAGGTCAAGCATGTTGAGGTGTAAAAGAATGTTATCAACAAAATTCACCATTTTGTATTAGAGCATTGCTCAAGGGTTTTGGTAATGCTAAACACCATCCACTAATAGAAAGATAATGCACTTAACACCGGTAGTGTCTTTAATTATTTTTCTTAGTATTAACAGCTTTATCCATTAATCCCTTGTCCTATACATCTCTCCATAGCAACCTTAGTAAATGATGCTACATGGAGGAAGGCAATAATGAATAGAACTAAAAATCCTTCTTTCTCTATATCGAAATGCAAAGACAAATGCGAGTGTACTTAGCATTAAGAGGTCATTTGGGTGGCATTTTTAAGGACGGCTCGAACACTAGCAAATAAATGCAGCAACTCTACTCCTCTCTTGTTTACTCAATCTCCAACAATTCTTGGAAAAGTTACTAACATTGGAAAGTTACTAACATAGCTCTTTAAGTTACGATTTTTACATGCCTGTGTCACATGGAATAACTCAAGCACAGAGAACACAGTGAACAATTCTAGCACAGAGCACTAAGTAATGCTTATTCAAGAAAATGATTTGTATGGCTTAACACTTGATCTCTTATACTTACCCCATTTAGCTATTTATAGCCTTCTCATGGGAGGAATTTTAAACTTCTATCAAAATTACTCAACCTACTAATAAGTACTCCAAACACATGCTCCTGCGCATCAGCTTTTATGATATATTTTAGTGTAGGTGATTTGGAGCATTCCTTTAGGTGCTAAGAAGAGGAATGATTTCCTTGCCTTTTTTTAGGTGCCGAGACGTAAATTGGTTATAGCTGGATATATGCCAATACATTCCATCAGAAAATATTTTTTCACAAAACTCTCGTCTCAATATAGTTGGAATTAAATTACTGTAACATATGAAAGCTTTTATATTATATTTTATTTTTACTTTACACTAATGTAGTATATACGAGCTTTATATTATAAATATTGTGGTTGAAACTATATAATTAGAACTATGTAATTGGAAGCATTATAAGCAGGCAAAAGTCTATATTCACCAAGCAGTGCATGCAAGTTTTCATCAACTAAAAAAATCGTCCTTTTTAAACAAAAAAAAAAATTTGCAAATGGCCCAATTTTTCATGAGTTTGTATGCATGCATATGAATATGACTTATGTGTATAACATATGTACGTGTAGAAATGAATTAAAATGAGGTGGAATATTTACCTTGTGAATGCTTTGGTCTTGAAGAGATTTCCACTCGTTTTGAGTAAATGGTTGTAGATAGATGGCATACACCCAAATCTCGACTGATGTGTTCTTGCTTAAAAATTTGTGAAGATTATTTACTTGTTTGAACTTTCTTCTTTTTCTTTTTCCTTTTTTTTTTCAATTAAGATCATATTAAAAAGTAATACCTCAAATAAGAGCTCTGCAGTGCCTGATTTATCCACAGTGAGACCACCTTTGAGAAAAGATCAACAATGGGATTCAGCAACCACAGGACCAGCATGTTAACCCACTAGTTGTCTTCAAAAGAGCTGTTGTAGGGACATGATTTCCCCTATTTACCCTTATCCAAGCTACATATACAAACAAGTATTAATAAGATTAATTAATCAGTCCACATCGAATTTATTAGGTAAAATTATTATCAGATAATTTAAGCATGTGTTTGGAATATTAGTTAAAACTAATTGGTTCTAACTAACTAGAGTGTAAAAATCTCAGTACCAACAGTAGAAGAATAAAAAATATCTACAGTGTAAAACTCTCACATATTATAGTTCGTAAACTTGAAAATGTTCTAACTAACTTGTCAAACAGGCCATAATGTTACTGGCCAAAAAATGTGTATATGTTGTCCTTATGAAGATGAAGCTTTTGAGATACACTATCATGCGGTTTGTTTCTGCGATGAGCCATGATGAATTTGTTGTTGCCGTGTGATTCTCTATGTTGTATTTTGGCATCACCAAAAGTTGACCATCCTTTTAAGCCCTCATCCAGATCTAAGAGGTCACTACAGCAAATTTTAAATATAGTGGAATTATAATTTGGTATGGATAGACTACTGCAGTCAGATGTCTCTCTTGGAAGGAGAGATTCTAACTTCGGGGTTTAATATTCTAGTAAGAATATTTAATTTATGGCTTTTTTTTAAATTGTTGTTATTTTATGGAACGATACAGAAAGCTTCCTTCTCCCTTCACACACGCACACACACAAAAAAAAAAATCTTCCTTCTTAACAGCTTATTGTTTTACTGCAGGCCATCAGCTGACTCATCATAATATTCTAATTTTCAAATTTAGCTTGGTTTTAAAGTATATGTGTAGTGCATAATATACACATATGTGTGTGTATGTATATATTATATATACATAATTCACACACACATTCAAGATACATGCAGGAAATAATATTGTTAGATTATGATGCACACATTCGAGATAGATGTAGCTTTTTACTCCATCTAGATAAGTAGGTAGATTTATTTTGCTAACCAATCCAAGAAGGATGATCAACCAAGTATTGTAAACCACTAGGTTGTGAATCTTGCCCAGCTTATCATGTCCACTAAGGATCGACTGATCATGAACAGAAATATTGATTAAATATATTCTCTCTGTATTACGTGCATTGTTCACAGTCTTGGCGGACTAATTAATTTAGATTTACAAAAATGTTGAAAGTTGTTTATAAAGTTCAAAGCAAACTTGTCAAAAAAGGGGGAGAGAGATTAAAGAGAACTATTTTAGGAATATAGAAGGATCACGGAAATTAAAACATAAAAATTAAAGCATGCTTGCTATTTCCAGTAGCCATGGTGAAATAATTAAAATGGTAACTAACATTGTTTTTTTTGGTAGATAAATTTTTAGAGTATGATGATCCGAATTTGGCCCGACTCAAAAAGCTTACGGTGTGACAATAGAAAACAAATACGAGATTTTTCATGAGATCTGTGGTAGTAACAGAGAGATCGGGCTAATAAGTGACGTGGCCCCTTTTTTTTTGTTCTCAAAATTTTTAAAAATGTTTTCGCACTTTTTTTGAGTTAAAAATTTTAAAAATACTCTCAACACAATTTTTAAAAAATTCTCATTTTTCAAAACAAAAATATTTTCATGTATTTTGAAAATAAAACCAAACAGTATTTGAACCCATTAGGTTATATCACATATTAGGGTTTTATTTATGCATATATATATATATATATATACATGATGTATTACATTGAAGTTTGGTATTGCCTCTTTAATCGTTGATGCTTTTGTAATCTTTTTCGAGTTTAGTAATTTTTTTTCTTTGCTCGTAGTTTTTTTCGGTCTTGAGTTTTTACGTAAATCTGTATGTATTTTTATTCTTTATTTCTATCGCACTATTTTTTGTAACTGTAACGCCCCAAAATTAATTAAATATTATTAATGTGTAAAATGGTGAATTCGTGTGCCGTAATAAATATTTTAAACTTAATTTGTTCATTTTGTGGAGTTTTCATATTAAAGTTGTTTTTGATAACTTTAATGATTTTTAAGTACTTTTAATTATTTTAACTGCTATTTTGGATATGTGGAACAAAACAATTTGTCAATACCAAACATGTCCCGTTTGAAAAACTACATGCTATACATGGTTTTCGTTCAATGGTTTTGCCCAACCATTCCTTTATTTAATCCCTCTCATTCTCCCTTTCTCTCCTCACTCTCTCGCCTCTCTCTCTTCTCCCAATCTCAGCTCTCTCTTCTCTCTCCCTCTGTCGTGACTCTCTCCCTCTCTTTCCCATATTTTTATTCAAAATTCGAGCTTAAGCTTTGTTTCTCAGCTAGATTGGGAGCTTGGGAACACGATTTAGCAGCCATAAACTCAATTTAAAGCTTCGATTTAAGATTAGTTTTTAAATTTCAAAACTTTTCAAAATTTTCAATTTCTCTTGCATTTTGAAATTTAAGCTTATTTGAACTTAAAAAACCTTTGACCTAAGTCAAAGAAACTTAGAACAACTAGAATCTAAGCTTTGTTTGATTAAAAACAGATCTGAATCAAGATTTTTCTTCTCCATTTTTCTCTTTTTTCGAGATTTTTCAAAATCTTTGCCCAAATCTTGTTTAAATTGATTTAAAAGTGTTCTATAATGTTTTTCTATCATCTAATGATGTTTCACATGCCTGAGAACCGAGAAAAATAGGTTAGAATAAAGATTTGGGCTTGGGAGGCCGAGAATCCGTGCTTGAAAAATTCTAAAATTTTTCCAGATCAACAGGCTAAAGTTCATGTTCGACAGGCCAGATTCATGACTTAGGCAGGCCGGATTCATACAACCGGTAGGTCAAACCTGGAAAAGTTTGGCCGATCGGACCTGGCTTTTCGACAGGCCTAATTGCACAGTTCGGCCGGCCGAACCAGGGTGATCAGCAGGCCGATCGGACATGGTGAGATTTTATGATTTTTTATCCGTTCTTACTATTTTGAACCCCGATTAAGATTTTAACATCACAGTATGATTTAATAAACTTAAACGGCACACTAGAACACTATGAGATAGTTTAATAACATAGCATATCTCTAGTTAGATACTGATAGACTTAGTTATGGTACGTTTAAGGTTGTTCGTGGTTCTGGAGAGCTAACATGCAGCGGGCCAGGACTGTGGTGTGGGACGCTGGTAAGCGTATCAAGGTATGACTTTTATCCCTTCCTTGGTAGCCAGTTTTAAATATTTTGGCCTCAAAGAATTTTTAACAAAAATGTTTTCAATTATTGGTTGAAAATGGATTTTTATTGATTGATTTCATAACTAGTAGAATTGAAGTAATTTTCATAATAAACCTCGTAATGAATGTAAATGATTATATTTGATAAAAAGATATTTTAATGATTATAGAAAGATATATGCAAATATATAAATAAGGACATAATGCCATATCAGAGATCGGGTCGTGTAGAGTGCAATCTTAGGGGTAGGTCCCGAAACCCAACTGGGCACTACGGTGGTGATTTATATGTGGTTTGCCCAGGAAAAAGAAAATGATATTCTTTCTCGTAGATCAATAAACAATTTTAGTAAGATTAATTTTATCGAATCTCATTTATTCTTTTATTCAAGTTTATCTTTTAAATAATTTTCTGGAATGAAGAGATTTCTTTTAAAAAAAAATGCTTTAAAATAATATATAGTCTTACTGAGCCTTTCGCTTACATTTTATTTGTTTTAAATTTGTTTCCCCCTCTAGGCGGATTTCAGCTTAAGATTGGAGAGGATTTCACAGACAGAACATTCGAGCAGTAGAAGAACCCAATAGGTTATTTAAATTATAAATCAAGGCATGTATAACTTTAACTTTCTCTTTTTTCATTTTAGACTGTGGTTGTAATTTAATATTATCAGTACTATATGTGTGTGCACAAGATGTGGGTCATTGAGACTCATTCTCGTTTCTCCTTAATTCTTAATTATTATTTCCATATTGTTTATTTTGTTATTCTTATTTGTTTAATTATTATAATTGCTCGTTTTAAAAAGATTTTAAAATTATCACTTTTTTATTAATAATTTCTTAATTCTTCAACTCATGTTTTAATGAAGTTTCTACTTAATTAACTTAATTAAACCGTCACGTCACCTCCTGTAATCCAAGGCGTGACAGTAACATAAATTAATGGTGATATGGTCGTGTCTTGTGCACGATGGCGTTTGGGGTCTCAATATTATCCTTGACCAAAACGAGTTTAATTTGTGGCTTTGTCCAATGAATCGCACAAATAGTCACATGAATACTTCCCGTAAAATTACTAAATCTAATAGTTGTCATTAATTCATTTTGAAAAACAATCAAGATGAAAGTGAAGACAAACAATTAAAGAGAAAAACAGACCATGAAACAAACAAATAAATGAACTTTATGCTAATAAAAATAAGCATTTCAGTACGAGTTTTTTTTTTTTTTTAAATTTCCAATCCTATAACGCATACAGTAATATATATTTACACTTTTAACCAAAGGCTTTTAATGTAAGACAAACATGTGTAGAGAAGAGTAATAGTGAGCATTAACGGAAGCAGATTATTTTGTGCTCCAACTTTGGTTTTGTTTTTTTTGCTGAAAAGCACCATATGCATGTAGAAATTGCCATAACAGAGAAAGAGAAAGAGAGGAAAAGAAAGACAAGAAGAAACAAAGGAGATATAGTTATAATAATTCAGAAGCAATGCAATCACAAACCATCTTGCATGGTATTTATACATACAGAGATCATATGAGAACGGTTTAGCGTGCAATTAATTAGGTATTAAATTAACAGGACGTTTCCTCTCAAAAAAATATATATATAATTGGACATTTATTACCATAAACAATACTCAAAGTCAAAACATGGGCTTACTTTTTCTTTTTTTTTTTTTTTTTTGAATGGAAAAACATGGTTTACTTTTGAGGGGGAAAAGAATCAAAAAACTAAAATTAATTTGTTTCCCTTTTTTCGTTTTTTATTTTGCATTTTTCACTATTGAGGAAAAGAATCAAAAAACGAAAATTTTTTTCCCTTCTTCCTTCATTTTTTATTTTGCATTTTTTTTCACTATTTTGAGGGACAAAAATAACGGCAAGATTAAGCCAAATTAATGCTTTATCATAGTTAATCTCTATTTCCAAAAACTTGCGTGGAATCAAATTTCACATGCCACTTTTAGAGCCCCATTAACATCCTTTCACTTTCTACTTTCTACGATTCTTTGAAGCTTACCATTTCTCTATAGTAAATCGTCAATTTTGCCTTTCTCATTAGTTGTGTTTCAATCTCTTCTTTTTTAGAAATTTTTTGAAGTAGAGAGATTTTAATTAATTCTTTTTTTGCATAAAAAATTCATCAAAAACATTAAAAAACCAAAAAAAATAAAAACTTATTTAAAGAAAAGAGGGCAACTATGTATTCTCACTCTCTTGAAGTGGTAAGTTTCAAAAGTCGACCAAAAAAAAAAAACTTTCCGTTTCATTCATCAAATTGATCCGTATACTTTAACTTCACCTTATGTATGGCATTAGTTTTCAATCTTCTCAACTAAGGACGAGTATTGAAATAATAACCTAATGAAAAGCCCAAAATGTGTGAAGATTAAAAGAAAAAAAAAAACCTTATAGTAGGACATGCATTGTATCCTACCAATAGGTCCTGTTATTTTAATCGTTGGAACAACTTTTAAGCAGTCTAATGACATGAACTATCACAAATCAAACCATTGAAAAGTTTATCCCACAATTAAAATAATAAAACCTACTGATTGGACCGAACCTTAAAAGCTCCAAAAAAAAAAAGGACGTTTTCATTTCAAGGAGAAAAGATAAGTATCATAAAATGTTGCATTGTTCTATGCAAAAAATGCTTAAAGACGTCATCAATGCTAAGCATCATCACTGCTAAATGATAGATCTCACCGTCTACCTACAGATCCCACACTATAAGTCTTGCCTTTCATTAATGGATAGTACTTATCACCGCAGGTGCCTTATAACAATGCTTATTTTATAATCAGGACTGAAGCAACTTAGTCAAACTCCTGTGACATGTTTTCTTGAGCAAATCTAACTTTGTAAATACGTTGACCTCCAATTTTTCAGGTTAGTGAGATATGAACACATCATGTCCGGCTTAGAAAGTTAGACTTCAGCATAGAGATGCAACAATGAGCCGGGACTCGTGGGCCAGCCCGAGCCCGTCTGCTACAGTGATGGGCCGGGCCGGCACGGCCTGATACTATTCATGGCACGGCACAGCCCATAAATACTGGTGGGCTGGGCCAGTATATGTCGGCCCATGGGCCGGCCCGATAAGGCCCATGAAAAATTGTGGGCCGAGCCGGGCCGGGCCAGGCCGGCCCTTCTAGGCCCATACAGGCCCACAATGGGCCGGCCCACCGAAGGCCCATTGTGGGCCAATTTCATTTAAATATATATATATATATATATATTTATTTAGATATATTTTTTCATGTTCATTCACGGGTGAACATGGCTGAGTATGGCCTTCTCCAGCAAATTATATAAGGCCCATTGTAAGTCATGTATTATCACATCAAAAGACTATACATTTAATATATATATTATT
>CAMOHE010045193.1:5470-50263 GCA_946598075.1 Artocarpus hirsutus | reverse complement strand
CCTTAGATATCTTTCTCATGATAAATGAGGGACAAATTCCTTCTTAACCACTCACATTCCTCACATGATTCACTTTATATCCAACAACGATCCATTCCATCATCTTGTTAAAGATAATATTAGATTGTGTCAAAATATAGAACTTGTCATGTAGGAAACCATGATGATTTCAAGTCAGAGGACTAAGATAATACTATTGTGATGAGAATCACTTATGACAATTATCCATGTAGTATTCTCATAGCGAGTCGATCCAATACATCATTTCTCAAATTTGTATCTATGAGTTGACTTGGTATCTCATACGCATGATTAGTAAAACATAATCATCAGTCAAACTTCATACTAGTCTTCATTCATTATTATCCCAATAATAATGATTGACTAGGGATAATTGAGAATATAATTCAATTTTCACCTAAGAGTTTTACTATCAAGTCACATACTTGATAACCTTAGGCAGAATTAATATTCATTAAATAATAATAATAATAATGAAAATGCCTTTTCATTAATAAAATGCAAATGTAATGAAGTCAATATGTGGTCGGTCATTACATAATTGCCTAGGGCATATCACTAACAACTTCAAATTTTTAGAAAAAAAAAGAAAAAAAAAAACTCTGCTCATTCCCCTTAAAAATTAAAAAAAAAATAATAAATAATAATTAAATAAATATGCTATTCGGTATTGTTTTCAAAATATGTAAAAATATTTTTGTTTTTGAAAATAAGAATTTTTTAGGAATTATACTAAGAGTGTCTTTAAAATTTTTATCTCAAAAAACATGTGAAAACATTTTTAAAAATTTTAAGAACAAAACCAAACGGGGCCAAACAAACTTTGCTCACGGTTTTCATTGAGAAGTGGAACAGTATCTAACATGGGTACAGAGAGAAAGGGATTGTCTTTTGGGGGTGTTTTTTTTTAATTTCTTTTTTATCCTTGTGTTCTAATCTTGCTACTCACAAAATAAAAACTATAGGTTTCAATTTAAAATGTAATATGTATTTCTAAAACTAGTTCTTATTGTTTTATAAGTAGCAGGATTATAATCTTATTGGGGTATTTGGTATGCAGTAATCTTGAGGGTATGAATGAAAATCTACAATATTCCCCTGTTTGACGTAAGAATTTTGATTTTTGGACTCTAGGAAAACTCAATCTAATGGGAGTCACTTTATCTCATTTTGAAGTAATATGAATCCCACCCAACAAGATGATATTCATATTCTTAGAAATCTCAAAACCATGAGAATCTCACATTTTCTTCCATGCGATATTGATAAATAAATAATATAATACAATATAAAAACTATTAAATATTTATAATATTATCATAACTTAATATTATTATTTAATGTTAATATTATATAAAATAACAATACATTATAAATAAAGAATTCTATTATTATTATTATTTATATTCATATCTATATATTATATATTATTTATCAAAAAATATATATTGTACATATAATATTTTAGAATAATTATGTTATTATTAAATAAAAATAATATTATAAATTAATATTTTTATACAATATAAATTTAAAATTATATCAATATAAAATATAATTTGATAACAAGGATGATAGTAAAATTAACAACAACAAAAATATATAATATATTACATATACAATATTTAAATGTAATATATATTATTAATTAACATTAATATATATATAAATACTATAATAATAAAATAAAAAATAATTTCATACTATTATTATGAATTAATATTATTATATAATATAGATATAGATACTATATTAATACAAAATAATAATAATTTAATGATAAGAATAATAATAACATTAACAACAATAATAAAAACGTAATAGTATAATATCCATATCAATAATATAATATTGATATTCACAGTTATACCAATATTAAATTATATTAATACTATTATAATAATTATAAATATAAAATATAACTAAATATGTTTAATATTTTTTATTACCATATTTTTATTTAATGTTAATATTAATATAAATATTAATATATTATTAAAAATTATATTTTTATTATTATTTATATTCATATCAATATATTATATATTATAAAAAATATTTTAATATTAATACATTGTTAAATAATAATTTTGTGATGATCATAAATTAATATTTTCTATAATATAAATATAGTATTCTATTAATATAAAATAATAATTATTTAATAATAATGATAATAATAACATTAATATTCAGAGTAATATTAACGTTAAATTACATATAATATATATTTTATTATTCATATTTATATTTTTATTATTATTTAATATTAGTACTAACATATTATATTAATTCATTTAATGTTAATACTATAAATTATTTTTGTCAATTATACAAGATTTTTATGTACAACCAAACATAGTAATATATTATTCCTAAGAATCTAAATAAGATTCCTATGTATAATGAAGCGTGATAATATTGGTTTCTTCGTAATCATATTGCCTACTATCATTTTCTCGAAAATATGATTCATATTAATTACTACATACCAAACACTCTAGATAGGATTAAATGGGAATATGGAATTGCTCTTCTTTTTTCCATAGAGAGTAACAGAGGCTAACATTAAATTAAATAAATAGATTACGATAATAATTAATTAGCCAAAATAATTATGACTAATTAATTTAGTAGTGACAAAGCTGGGAAGTAGGACCTGCCCACGGGGCCTAAATCATGTTTTACAACACTGCGCGTTGTGTCTTTCTTTTTCTTTTTTGTTCTAATATAGAAATAATTACTAATTACATTATTTTATGATAAAAATATTACACTATTTTCTTCCTTCTTTTTTATTTCTATCTGTTTTTCTAATATATTTTTTTTACATTTTTGTATTTCTTGTTTTGACTGCCATTCATTTCTATGTTTTGACTGTGTTGAGATTTTCTCTCTTTTTTCCTATTTTAAATCTGTACCAAGTATTTTGACTGCTGAGATTCTCGGTTGGTCAGTAATTGCAAGTAAATGGAAAGCAATTGTGGTTTTTATTTTTTTGGGTTAAAGAAGACAGTGCTTGGCTTTGTACTACAACTTGGATAATAATACACATTTGGTTTTCTTTTCTTATTTTCTTATTTCCTTTTTTTGCTTTAATAAATATTTTGGAATATATACTACATTTCAAACTTTAATTAGTTCTGATGTAACAAGTTTCAAGTATTTACGAGCATTGATCTCATTTTATTTTTCTCTAACTTTTTTTTAAAAGAACTCTATTTATTTTTCTTAAAATAAAACGAAATTGGTAGTCTCTTCAGGCATTGGACTGACATTACTTTCAAAATCTACTAGCCCCCACAATAGGAATGGTAAGGATCCTAATCTTAACTCTTCACCATATAACAAGTTTGAGTTTAATAGAGTCCACCAGCATATAATTTATGCCATAAGGCATACATTGATGTGAGATACGAAACTCAAATCTCTAACCTTTAACCGATGAAATCTCTAACTAGAACCTACTTAACACTAACCACCACGGGCAATAGTTTTAAGAGAATTTTACAGTAGAGTGTGGAAAAATATCATATGTATAAAACACAATTTTGCACCGCTAAAAAATATAACAATATGATAAAATTTGGCTCAAAATTATTTTTTATACCCTGTCATGAAATTCCTTTCCAATATTTGCACGCATTTCTTTGTTTGCACGCATTTCTCAAAGAAATGCTAAGAAAACTTTTAATAGGTATAGGCCTTTTATTTTTGGACTCACTAGATTCCTAGAATTTAAGAGAAAACAATATGTGAGTTCCATCCAGGTACCCACATCCAAGTCAATTCTGAAGTGTCATTACCATAATAAGGTTTTTGCTTCATTTTCTTTGGATGAACTGTTTGTTCGTTTCTATGAAAAGTCTATTCCACAACTAATGTGATTTGGATCAGGTTAAAATGTCTAATCTGTCATCCTTTAAAAAATAAGTTTTATATCATCGAACAAGAATACACTAAAATCTGCTTTAGTAGAAAAATAGATTATACAAGATAATAATAATATGTGCAACTGAATCAAAAACTATGCCGACATAATTGAGAATGACCTTTGATTTCATCAAAATAATGCATGCTCTCACAAACTCATATTTAGCTATGAGCAATTAAGGATAAAATAAAGGGACAATAAGTACTTTTTTTTGTCGGACGGGACAATGATTATTTCCACACTACCTCTGAAACGGACCACGTGAATTATTTGATACCAAGTTGTAAATAGATTTCGATGCCATATATTAAGCAATCACTGTTTCTTAAAAATAAAAATAATTGTCGGTGTATTCAGTCAGATTGATTGGATTTGGGCGAATTCTGATCACAAACTTAGGTTATAGGCTTTTTCAAAAGTAGAAACTCGTGCCGACCAACAACAACAACAACAACAAAATTAAAAAAAAGCATGAATCTTTTCTAACCGAAAGAGCAGTTGGTTCATGTGGTTCAAATTGTTGATTAGTTGACGACAATGACATAGAGAGGGATGGAGTTGCGGAGGACACGAGCATAGGTTCGTTCCATAAAATTTCAAAAGCCTTAAGAAGAAAAGGATGAAAAGTTTTAGAGTTCCTAAATGAATGGCATCGTTCATTCTCCAAGGAAAAAACATTAAAAACAAAACGAAACAACTTAACGATTCAAACACTTAAGGTAAGTATGCTTGATAAATTCGTACGTGTTTATGTATCAAGGTAGTTTCATTGATTTCACGTTCGGTCGATATTGTCGGTTCCTTTGAACACATAAAATTAATAGAGTCAAAATATTATGCCAAATTTTACACCAGAGAATGAAGCAATATTTCTAATCTTGTTATAAAACAAATGCAAAGAACTAACTTACAAAGCATAAAACAAAAAGACACAATAGAAATAGAGAGAAACAATCTTAGTATTCATCATCTCATATTATATACAAATACAAGCTCTCAAAGGCCATATATATAGGACAAGAATCATAATATAGGAGAGGTAAAAGCCATAAGTTATAACAATAAACTATTACTAATGATTTGTTGATTAGGGGGCTATATGAAGGTTATGGAATATCAAATATCAATGATAATCAAAGAAGTGATAATGTAATTCATAAAGGTATTAGGAATATGAGCATCCACACTAATAAACTAATTTATTCATAACACTTCCCCTTAGATGTTTATTACTTAAGAATATATGTCTTGTTAAAAACCTTATTAGGAAAAACCCCATGGGAAAAAATCTAGTGAAGAAAAAAAGAGTATACCATTCTCTTAAAATTTCACTTAGAACTGCCTTGTTAAAAACTTTACTAGGAAAACCCAATAGAACAAAACCTATGAAAGGAAAAAAGAGTATAGTAGTCAATAGCCTCCCCCTCATGTCAACATATCTTCTTCAACAAAATCACATGCCTCTTTAAGTCAACACATACTAATCTTGCGCGGTAATTTCTCAAATGTAGTTATAGGAAGTATCTTTATATAGATTTCTCAAGTTGTTACTTGAACAAATTCGATGAATGTCGTCCTTTAGGAGCTCATGTATGAAAAAGAATTGTTGAGAAACATATTTTATTATGTCTCCTTAACTTGGGTAATAAACATCACATCCTTCCCGTATAAAGCAGTTGGACTTCTTTTGCTAAATAAAAGGTCACATGTTGCTTGGATATATTGAAGAGTAAATCTCAATAATATAATGCACATAAGATGACTATCTCATAAATTGCCAACATTTCAACATGATTCAAAGATGCAACGAAAATAGTTTGTCTCATAAATTGCCAAAATTATAGTGCTACCATCATATGTAAACAAAGAGCATGTGTGTAATCACGCTTTTATATGGATTGAAAAATATTCAACATTAAAATCAATTTTAATATCCATATCAGATGTTTCACAATGAAAACGAAATACTTGTTTAACATCTTTTTAATGTCTTTGAGAACTAGATCTTACTAGTACAACAGCAAAGATTGTTGTGTGAGGTCTTGTGCTATTAGCAAATACATTACCGCACTAATAGTATTATTTGGACCAAGAATTTCTTCAATATCATGTGATGATAATTTTTCATTTCAATAGATCAAGAACATCATTATTCAAAGGATCAAACAATCATTAGAGAACACATTGGGGGTGCTAAAAGGTGAACATCAATAATAATAAGTCAAATTAATTTATAAGACTTTTTATTAGATGTTCAACACTTCATAATGTGTTTCGTTAAAATCTTACTAGATAAAATCCTATAGGACAAAAATTATAGTGAAGGAAAAAGAGTACAACATTCTTATTATACACTATAAACTATATCATTAAAAACCTTATTAAGGGTGTGCCCGTTGCCATTCCCATAGACCGCCTCTACAGCAGCTTAGCCACCGTGCTTGGCAAGATAATTGAGAAGACAAATCCACAACTCCATGTGCTTGGTCCTTCTTCCCGACAAGCTCTACAAGATCCTCACTGGCTGCGACACAAGGTCACCTCCTCGAGAAGAACACATGCTCGAGTCAAACTGTTAAAGCCTGCAACTAGGCAACAACTCACCACAAAAGGTCGACATATGGCCTCATTTCAACCCTCAAATGGGGACCAATCCTCTGGTGGTGATCACGTCACTTGTCACCTACTCCTTGATAGTTCCTGATGTGGCAGACAAGTCATAGGCCAAACCCACCTAACACTCAGTTCAAGTGATCGCTTATAAATAGAGCGCATTTATTGTAGCTCAAGGTAACATGCTATTTCCAAACTAACTTAGCTCTCATACTCTGCCGAACAGGTACCTAACCTAAGCATCGACGAGCCTTTGGCCGACACTACACTAGTGTCCCCTTCACCTCGAAAACATCACTCTTCTTATTGTAGGTTCCCCCAAGAGGCTAAGATGAGCAGGAAAGAGCCATCCAATCACCATGTGCATTCGTACATGGTGTTAACAAACAACAATCCAATGCTAAACCTCAACATGTTGGCGCTAGAAGGAGAGCGTCTACACCTTTCCAACATTCTAATTCAATAGCCACATCTACCAACAATATAAACATGGTTACCAAAGGAAATAGTCGAGATGAGGGTACCCAACAGGAGGGGTCAGGTAACACCCAAAACCAAAACCAAAACCAGAACAAACCTCAGGGAAGGCCCTAAGCAATAAGATCCTGATCAAGCGGCCAAGGCAGCGAAGCCAGAGTAGAACAGATCGTGTAGGATTCAATCCGAGAACTGACCATCGCAGTCCATCTACTTACCTATCAAATGGCACAATAGTAAGCTTAGCAGCAACCGACCCTGCTCTCCTTCCTTCGGCCTTAGAAGACTAGGCTAGAGGTCAAGCAAGGTAGAGAGGTGACTCCCAAGATGAGGCAAACACCTAGTATACCAATAGACCACAGAAGGTATCTTGATAAACAATAGACTTGTCCACGAAGGCCAGATCGATCCTCAGGGAGGTCGCAACTAATCCCCACAAGGTTCTTGAGCATCAATCTTTGACAGGCTTGAGGACTAAAAGGACCACCCTCCTCGAGGTGACAGGGTTAAGGGAGGAGCCCAATAGAGGGTAGAACTACTTGAAGATACCAATAGTCTTCAATTTTGAGACCTACAATGATAGATCAACCATATCTAAAGCTGTCAGTTTGGGGTAGATGAAGGAGGCATGTCGGACCTACCCTTCACTGATGTGATCATGCGACCCCCATGCTGAACAAATTCAAGGTTCTACAAATTAAGCTGTATGACGGAACCACCAATACAAACGAGCATCTAGAGATGTACCGAGGTCATATGCTGCTCTAGGACGCTAGTGACACTACAATGTGCAAGGCGTTTTCACTCGCTTTGACTTGACCAACTTGGCAACAATTCCTACATGTAGACTCGGGCATCATGACCTCATTTCGCCAGCTATTGGATGCCTTATTAGCGTCTTCACCACATCCAGGACAAGAAGGAAGGAAGTGATCCACCTCTATACTGTTAAGCAAGGTGATTAAAATGTCAAAGACTACATCAACCACTTCACCCAAGCTGTATTAAAGGTGAGGCACTTAGAAAACAAAACCTTAAAGCACGCCTTCTCGGAGGGTCTCAACGATAGTAACCTAATTTGGTCGCTTGCCCTCGAGTAGTCAAGCACATTTTGTCAAATGCTTGGTTATGCCCAGAGGCAAGCCGATGCGACTGAATACATAAAAAGTCACTGAGAAAGTGAAGGCAACAACGACAGCAAGAAGGGGAAGAAGCAGAAGACTCCACCTAAACAGCCAATAGCCGACCAGAATAATAAGCGAAAAATCGACAAACCGAAAGTCTCGATAGGGAAATTCTAAAGCTACATGCTCTTGATTGCCAACATGGACAAGGTGCTAAACCAGGTACGTAATAAGAATCTATTGGTTGACCCACCTCTATTGAAAGGAAGTAGAGCCAAGAGAGATTAAAATAAATACTACAATTTCCAAAAGGACATCAAACACAATACTCATGACTACATCCAGCTAAAGGATTAGATTGAGAGGCTTGTTCGAGATGGTCACCTAAGGGAGTTCAACGTGCGAGTCCTTACTCCTGGTACCAATACAAGGAGGAATGACTAGCCAACCTGAGAAGTGCAGCCCCAGCCACACAACGACATTGGCAATGTTGCAGACCCGTCGAATATTATTCATAGGATTTTTAGCAGGCCAATCACCGGGGACACCTCGAGTAGCCGACAAGCATATGCTTGGGAGGTTCAGCTTGTTGAGAAGGGCGACCTTATGGACATGTCCGAGTGCATAAACAAAATTTGTAGGCAAGAAGACATACCCATCACCTTCACAGAGGAGGAAGCAGATAAACTCATCCACCTACACAGTGACACTCTAGTGTGTGAGCTCCAGATCGCCAACAATGTAGTCCAACGAGTGTTGATTGATAACGACAGCTCAATCGATATCTTGTTTAAACAGGCCTATGATAACTTGAAGATCAGTAACACATACTAACCCCAGCCCAGGCACCTTTGTATGGCTTCACAGGAAAATGCGTCCGAGTAGTAGGCAAGATTGGCCTACCCGTCACATTTGGTGAGGGTGCTGCTCGGATAACATGTCTGGTCGACTTCCTCATCATCAATAAACCCTCCCAACATAATATTATCATTGAGCAGCCAACCTTTAACGCCCTCAAAGCTGTGGTCTCCATTTGTCATCTGGCAATAAAGTTTCCAACAGAAAATGGGGTTGGAGTAATCAAGTCAAGGCAGAAGGACTCTTGCGAGTGTTATGCCAAGGCCAGGACTCCTGTGAGTGTTATGCCAAGGCCGTTAAAGAAGCTATAGCCTGGCATTTAACTATCTCAGCCATATTCAAGGTGGACGAGATAGCCTTCCCTACTAAGCAAGAACCAAAAATGCTATCCGACCTTGATCCATGAATGTTAGAAGAAGAAGTGCGAGCCACACCAGTAGAAGATCTAGTGCCGTACCACTTAGATCCCAAACACCCCAACCAAATGGTCCAACTTGGGTCTCAACTAAAGAATGAGATCTGGGTCGACCTGAAGAAGTTCCTAACATAATATTAGGATATGTTTGCCTGGTCGGATGAGGACATGCCCAACAGTGACCCTAACATAATCTACCACCACTCAACATCCGTCCCAAAACAAGCTGGTCTTCTAAAAGAGAAGAGCATTTAATCTAGAGAGGTATGCCACCATCAACAAAGAAGTCTAAAAACTCTTGAAGGCTAGGTTTATCCGGGAGGTCACATGCTTGGAGTGGTTGGCAAACGTAGTCCTAGTCAAAAAGGCTAATGGGAAGTGGTGGGTCTACATTAATTATACTGACTTTAACAAAGCCTACCCAAAGGACTACTTCCTGCTACCCCAAATAGACCAACTGGTGGATACAACGACCAAGCATAAATTGCTAAGCTTTATGGATGCCTACTCTTGATACAACTAGATCAGGATGGCTGAAGAAAACCAAATAAAGACCACTTTCATAATGGACCAAGGATTGTTCTACTACATGGTCATGTCATTCAAATTAGAGAACACCGAAGCCACATAACAGTGCCTTGTAAACAGAATGTTTGCTCAGTTGATCAAGAAGACAATGGAAGTATATGTCGACGACATGCTCATCAAGTTGACCTGAGCTACGAACCACATAGTCGACCTACGAGAAAGCTTTGACATACTCTGGGAGTACAACGTCAAACTTAACCCGGCCAAATGTGCATTTGGGGTGGCATCCAGCAAGATCCTCGGGTTTATGTTCAATCACTATGGCATCAAAGTCAATGCTGCCAAAGCTCAAACTGTGGTAGATATGCACTTTTCCCACACTATCAAGGAAGTCCAGAAGCTAACCGGCATGGTAGTAGTGTTGTCTAGATTTGTCTCTTGGATTACCAACAAGTGCCAACCTTTTTTCCAAGTGCTCAAGGGGACGTTTAAATGGAGTAGGAAGAGTGAGGAAGCATTCCAAAATCTCAAAAGATATTTGGCTACACCCTTGCTCTTATCAAACCTTTATCGGGAGAGACGCTTTATGCCTACCTAGTTGTTTCTGGGCAGTCAACTCAGTCCTCATTCGAAAAGCAGACAAAATTTAGAAGCTGGTTTACTACACCAACAAAGCTTTTTTAGGGCGCCAAGGAGCGGTATCCTCCGTTGGAGAAGCTGGCACTTGCCCTCATCACCTCTGGTCAAAAACTCCGACCTTATTTTCAAGGGTACATAATTCGAGTTTCAACCAAATATCCCTTGCATCAAATCCTCTAAAACTAGAAATATCTTGTTGCATGGCTAAGTGGTCAGTAGAGCTCGGGTAATACAACATACATTATGTGCTCCAGATGCCATAAAAATGCAAGCTTTGGCCAATTTTATTGTAGAATTCATGGATGCCAGGCAGATCACTCCTTCAGCCGAGAAGGCTCCCATTGAAAACCATGACACCCTAGCAGCAATGCTACTAGGCCCAAGCTCGAATGGAAGCTGTTCATGGATAGATCCTCAAGCATGAATGGCTCAAGTGCCAGTCTCATCTTCACCAGTCAAGATGCCTATAAGGCAAGTTACGCACTTTGTTTCAAATTCAAGGCCTCCAACAACGAGGCAGAATCAAAGCCTTGATAACTGAGCTTAGAATCGCATGAGACATCGGGGTGGATTGCATTTGCATCCATAGTAATTCAATGCTTATTGTCCAATAGGTCACTAGCGGGTTCTAGGCTTGAACTTAATTTATGGCCACATACTTGAAAGAAGTTAAAGCCTTGCTTAGACAATTTAGAGCCTATTCCTTTATTCAGATCCTAAGTTTCAATAACGCTAAAGCCTTGCTTAGACAATTTAGAGCCTATTCCTTTATTCAGATCCTAAGTTTCAATAACGCTAGAGCTGACATGTTCACTCGACTAGCCTCAGGCTTAGAAGATAGCGACTTGATGTCAGTTCTGATGAAGAGACTAGCCTAGCCGAGCATCAGCAAAGAAATGGTAAATGAAGCCGATGAGCAAACAGGCACCTAGATGGACCTGATCATCCAATACGTGACCACAGTTGAGTTGCCTAGTGACTGAGAAGAAGCCTAGCACATCTATAACAACTCGGCCTAATATGCGATGATTGAGGGGAAACTTTACAAACAAGGCTACACCACACCCTACTAGACATATGTTGGGCCTCAAGAAGCCCAATACCTTATGCAAGAGGTTTACGGCGGGTTGTGAGGCAATCATGCAGGGGGCTCTCTTTATCACTTAAGTGCCTCCGTCAAGGCTACTAATGGCCAACCATGGACCAGGATTGCAAGTAATACATACGCAAATGCCTCAGGTGTCAACAATTTGCCCGAGCAATTGGATAACATGTCAAGCTGCTCAACTCTGTGGTATCTGCCTAGCCCTTTGCCAAATGGGCCATTGACCTGATCGGACCTTTACCCCTAGCCCGATCATAATTCAAATACTATATAATGGCCATCAATTACCTTACTAAATGGGTAAAGGTCAAACCATGTGTCGACATGACTGATGCCAAGTGCACCAACTTCATTTGGAAGAACATCATTTGCCAATACGACATCTCGCACACCATAGTTATCAACAGCGCCAAGCAGTTTGAAGCAGACAGTCTCTTCAGAACGTGTGCACAACTTGGCATCAAGAAGGCATTCTCCTCACTTGGGTACCCTTAGAGCAATGTACAGGTTGAAGCAGTCAACAAGACCATCAAAGACAACTTAAAGAAGAAACTAGAAGGACTCAAAGGCACATGGATTGACGAGCTCTCGAAGGTGCTTTGGGCATATTGCACTACTACCCGGCACTAAAGTCATAATCCCAACCAAAGTTGGTTTGCCGAGTTTTAGAGTCCAACACTATGACGAGCTATAAAACGCCAAGCTCATGATGTCCGAGCTAATCTCCTGGAAGAAAAAAGAGACACTGACTTCATCCGTACTACTGCTCGGAATCAAGCTGTTGTTCGATATTATAACAACGGGTTCATCTGAGAAGCTTCAAAGTTTGTAACCTAGTTTTGAAGAAAGTTATCACCTAACAGCCCAAGCTCAGTTCCTTTAGACCCAAATGGGACTGCCCCTTAAAGGTGGTTGGCATCATCCAGCCAGGCACATACAAGATAGTAGACATACAAGGAAATGTGCTCGGCCACCCCTGGAACACTAAACACTTGAAGAAATTCTATTGTTGACAAGAGCCAAAACACCTTTTTTGATCTCTAGCCTCAACATTCTTTTTGTAACTAAGAGACCTACTGAGTAGAATAGGGAAATGTACAAAAAAGAAATATCAATGAAAAATATGCATTCAAAGAATTCCCCTAAGCAATTTGAATCTTGAAAAGGCCACAACTCCTAAAAAGGGGGGGCCGTCTCAACTCCCAACTGGGGGCTTGGTCAGGACCCATGCTGACCACAAGTGGCTTGCAACAATAACCTACTAGTCCAATGTATCACGAACGACCCAACCAATAGTCACACAACCTAGTAATGACCATAGGGAATTTAACTCCTGACCACAACTAGACTTGTAAAAGTCCTAAAGGACTTAAACAAGTCTAGAGGGCACAGGGCGTTACGCGCCATTGTCCAGCCCGAATCAGACATGCCGAACAGACATCCCCGAACAAACAAGTCAGAGAAGTGGATAAGTTCTTACTCAGCCTAATAAAATTAAATATAGTAAACAAAAACAAAGAATAACCTGAGAAACTTTAAACAGGAAAATTCAAAATTTTTATTAATGTCATGATGGGAGGTAAAGATAACCAGGCATCTTCCTAACCTGGACCAAAAATAAAAAAATAAAAAAAACAACAACAAAAATGGAGGCCATCAATTCTAGGCTTCGGCCTCACCGTTGTTGGCTTGTAGGTTGACGACTGAGCCTTGCCTTACTCTAGCCTAGGCCTCCTCGATCTCTTCCTCCTCCTTGCTGGCCTTAGGTTTAAAAATAACCAATCAATCCATGGCAGCGGCCTTAGGATGCTTCTCTAGAAGGTGTTCCTGCAAGTCCTTCATCCTGAAGTAGTAAGTGTTTACATAATCAATAGAGTTCTTAAATTCTTCCACTGCCTGGGTCAGCGTGCCGGGCAGCTCCTCCCTTAAAAACTACTCATCTCGTCTCAAGTGGCCTGAGCCTTATTCGTTTCTTCATGGAGGGAGGCCCAAGCTTGCTCTGCCTCAGCCCTCGCTTGGTCAGCCTCCTCCCGAGCTTTTTGGACCTCTTCCTTAGCTCGGGTTACATAGGCCTTCACCTAGGAAAGCATGTTCTCCTTCTCCTCGAGCAACTTCTCCACCTGATCCTTTTCTTCGATGGCCTTGTTGGCCTTTCTTTGTTTGGTATACAATTGGCACTCCATTAGGAGGTAAGCGATCTTCAAGTATGAGTAGGCCTGCAAGAGCATAGTTTAGAGACCAGGAAAACATACTTGGATGGTTTGTTGGAAGGCCAAGTAGAGGCAATCCGAGAAGGCCTGCTCCTTGGCTGCTGTAAAAAACTCTTCGTCTGGCACAGCCTATTGGACATGTATGCCATAAGGAGTAAAAATGTAATATGCTTTTGGAGATATTTTTATCAATAAAGAATTTATTTATTATTTATATATCAAATATTGTCCTCTTTACGTTCATATTTGTTGAATGTATGATAAGCAAATAAAAATCTGAGACTATCACTCTAAACCTTTAAGAATTGGGCATATGATGAACTGATTATATGAAAGACACGATTCTTAAGGTAACAGTCTAAATCATAAGATCCGCAATCGAGGAAATAAAGTTAGGCACGTTATTCATGCAAAGATTCTTATGTTGTCTATATCCCTAATGAGAGATGGTTTGCTTGGCCATCGGAGGTGGACTTCACGAATGGAAGCATTGGCACATTGTCATAGGTGACGATGTGCTGGATCGAGACATAAAGTGAATTGATTTGATTAATAATTCTGTCTCAGCAAATCGATTCACTTTAGACAATCATATGTATTGTATCTTAATCCTAAGATGAATAATAGATGCGTTGTCTTGACTTATGTCTTTTGATGTGCCAAAGGATGACATCCACATTTTAATAGTAGTACGCATGCGGTACGTTAGAGGCATGACTCTTGATAGCGTAGACCTATTATTCATAAATATGGAATCCATAGCTCCTCTTTAAGAGTAGTTGATATCCTCTTATATGCATTATCTTATAATTGAAAAACTGGCATGCTCAACCATTTGGATACATAAGTGTAATCAAATGGTATACTATTTTTGGATGGTATGTTTTTCAATGGTGAGATAATGGAACGTAAGATAAAAATAATCGAGAAGATAAGACAGAATTTTTCCATAAGTCGATTATGGATAATCCTATGGGGATACGATATATTATGATATGTCATGGAGACTTAGCTATACAGGTTTCGTAATTCTATATAGTTCGAGAGTGTAGCTCTAAGCTTTTAGTGGAGTAGCGTTAGAGATGATAATTATGAAATGTATATCTGGGATATTGGGTTTCATAATTATCAGGTGCTATAACTATATAGGTCCATCAAGTCCCCATTGCTAGCTCATAAAAATCCTATAACGATACGACATGCTTTTCCAATAATTGGTGACTTGTGTCAAATTATCAAATTGGCTGAATTTGATAGGATCAGATAATTTATGTCTGTTTATTAGTTGAATTAATTTTGTGACAATTAATTCAAGATAAACATGTTGAATTATCGGATTAGAAAATTCATGTCTGTGTACTAGTTGGATTAATTTTTAATAAATTAATTCAAGATAAGCTTGTTAAATTATCAAGAATATTTATTTTTCTAGAGATTATCTAGATATGGCTATTTTAATCAGATAGCTTCTCTATTGGGCTATTTGAATTAAAACTGAGGCTCTATCCTAAGAATCTAGGGTAGAAAATAATGGTTCATAGGGATCATTTATCAAAAGTTTAGTAGGCTGATCTTTTAGTTCGGCCTGCCGATGGAGCAAGTTCGATAGGCCAATCTAGAAGTTTAGCCTTCCGATCGAGCGATAAAAAGATCACATGTTTTCATGCGGATCTTATCATAAATTAATCCAGATTTGATCCTGATTCAAATTTTTGAGGCGTTATCTGATAAGGACTGACTCATGGGCCCAGCCTCTATTAAAAAGGGAGTGACTCATTATTATTTAGATTAGTTGAGAACTCTAGAGTGAGACTCTGCTGGTGAGACTCTACAACTCCCTAGAGAGCTGTTGTTCATAAATCATGAACTATAGCTTTGAGTATTTCTCAAATGGTTGGAAGGAGAATCATCAAGGAAAGGTTGAATGAAGTGTGCCCACACGCACTCCGATCATGGATAGAGAATAGTAAAGAAGACCGGTTGGTTGAGGCTCTTCTGGAATGTTACTTCTCTTTACGAATTGCGGGAACTTTTTTGCATTTACGAGGTTAGTAAGATCCAGTCAATTTATGCATATAGTGTGTCAAACTTGTGTTTTGGAAAATACTTTGGAATAAAAATTTTTAAAATTCTGCTGCGTACTATTTTTCCAACATAGCCCTTCCTGATGGTTTGGACCATTAGAGGGCATGTCGGATGGCAGTTCCTTAGAGGATTGACAGGCGAGGGTGGGATGAATGGCGTCAATAGGAGGAGGAGTGCTGCCACCACGGCTTGACGAGGCCCTCTACCTTGGTGGCAGTGGCAAGATGCTCGGTGGATCAACAGCTACAGGATGCTCGGGTTCTCAGTCCTTCTCTTCTTAGACTGTGAGACCTCTTACCCTTTGATCGATGAAGATCCTCCATCATCCTTTACCTCTTTTGCCTGAAAATCTCCTTCGAAGACATGTATACAAGAGGAAAAATTACCAAGTCAAGTTGGGCTCGGCAATTAAAAAAAAACCTCAAGCCAAACTTCTGATCTGGAGCTGGCCTGGTAGGTAAAGCAGTCTGATCACGTCCCCTAGCTCTTCATCGACTATGGGATGCCCTAAACCAAGGGAACCACTAGAAGAATTCTTGAAACTAGATGATGATGGCTCTCCCGTCGGTTGCCTGGCTTGGTAGGTGCTCGGCCCTAGGACATTAGCAGCATCGCGCTCTGCAATGGTCACTTGCTTGACATTTAAATTGAGAGAATGTCTAATTATGGCAAAATTCCTAACGATGAAAAAGTTTCATGTGCTTCTTTTATGCTTTGTGATGATCCTAGTTATTGGTGGGATATGATGGCTAAGTTAAACCATGACTTGGGAAAGATTTAGAGAAATCTTTGAAGCAAAATATTTACAATGGCTACAAGGAGGGAGAAGAAGAAAGAGTTCATGAACCTAAAACAAGATAATATATCTATTGCAGAGTATATTAAAAAATTTGAAGAACTGTTCGTTATGCTCTTCAACTAGTGAGTACTGATGCTCTTAAAATAGAACAATTCATGGAAGGTCTAAAGCCAAAAATATTCAGGGATGTAACAGTGGCTGGAATAGAAGGTCTAACTTATTCTAACAAAGCATAAAGAGCTCTAGATGCAGAATGTGCAAAGAATAAAATTTGAGATAGGGACAAAGAAGCAAGGGAAAAGGAAATGAAGGAAAAAGAAGAAAGCAAGAAGAATTTCAAGCCCAAATTTCAATACAGTAAAGGAAAGCCACAGTGGAATAAGGGAAATAAGAGACCAGGTTCATGGAATCAAAATTAGGACCAGATCTCTGATCAATCAAAACGCCGCAAGACTAAAATGACAACATCAAATACAGGTAGACTAAAACCCAAATGTGCTAAATGTGGAAGATTTCATTTTAGAGCCTGAGTGGAAGGACCCAGAGCATGTTATAACTATAGAAAAGTAGGACATTTTGCCAAAGACTGCAAAGTAAATATTCAAGATTAGAAGAAAGTTCTAGCTCAAGTTTTTGGTTTTACTCAAGAGGATGCAGAGATCAATCCTGTAGTTGTTTCAAGTGAGATTTTTATCTCTGGCATACCTACTCATACTCTGGTAGATTCAAAAGCGACACACTCATTTGCATCTAGTAAGTATGTGAGAAAATTGGGTAAACCACAAGATAAGCTTCTTGTTAAGTACAGTGTTAGTATTCCAACTGGAGAGACTTTTCAATCGGATTAAGTCCTTAAAGGCTAGAAGATAATGATTGATGGAAGAGAATTACTTACAGATTTGATTATTCTTGACATGTTAGATTACGAGGTGATTTTGGGAATGGATTTGTTGTCAAAATACCATGCCACTATAGATTGTAGAAAGAAAATGGTGATGTTCTGACCACCAGGCAGGAAGGGTTTTCTTTCGTAGGAGCTACATGTAAATTGAGAACCCCGGTGATTTCTGCTTTGAAAGCCAGCAAATTGTTAGATAGTGGTTGTGTTGGCTATTTGGCTAGTGTAGTGGATACACAAGTTGAACAAAAGCTCAGACCTGAAGACATGCCAGTCGTACAAGAATTCTTAGAGGCATTTCCTGTGGACTTACCAAGATTGCCACCAAATAGAGAAATTGAGTTTGCCTTTGATTTGGTTCCAAGCACAGCTTTTATCGCTAAAATCCTTATAGAATGGCTCCAATGAAATTAAAGGAACTAAAAGTTTAGTTGTAGGAATTACTTGATAAGGGTTTCATTCGTCCTAGTTGCTCTCCTTGGGGAGCCCCAATATTGTTTGTTAAGAAGAAAGATGGCATGATGAGGATATGCATTGATTATAGAGAATTGAAAAAGGTGACCATCAAGAATAAGTATCCCCTCCCAAGGATTGATGACTTTTTTGATCAACTTCAAGGTGCTGGAGTATTTTCTAAGATAGATCTCAGATCAGGATACCATCAGTTGAAGATTAAAGAGGAGGATATTCCCAACACTGCATTCTATATGAGATATGAGCATTACAAATTCCTGGTAATGCCTTTTGGGTTAACTAATGCTCCAGCTACCTTTATGGATCTAATGAATAGGACATTTAAGGATTATCTTGATAAATTTGTTATCGTATTTACAGATGATATCCTTATATACTCACGCTTTATAGAGGAGCATTTTGAACACTTGAGATTAGTGTTGAGTGAGTTGAAGGAAAAGAAGTTGTATGCAAAATTTAAGAAATGTTAGTTATGGTTAGAAATAGTGGCCTTTCTCAGGCATGTTGTATCTAAGGATGCTATTTCGGTCGATCCAGGAAAAGTGGAAGCAGTAAGTAAATGGTCACAGCCAACTAATGCCTCAGAAGTTGATAGTTTCTTGGGATTAGTAGGTTACTATAGAAGATTTGTTGAAGGATTTTCAAAGATAGCTTCACCGCTAACACAATTAACCAGGAAAAATGTGAAGTTTCAATGGACAGATGCTTGTAAAAAGAGTTTTCAGGAGTTGAAACAAAGATTGATACTTACTATTTCATCATTGGAAGAAAGTTTTTGGTTTATAGTAATGCTTCCAAAAATCAGTTAGCGTGTGTCCTCATGCAAAATGGAAGAGTAATTGCTTACGGTTCTCGTCAATTGAAAGATTATGAGAAGAACTATCCTACTCATGATTTGGAGTTAGCAGCAGTCGTCTTTGCTTTGAAAACTTGGAGACATTACCTTTATGGGGAAAGATGTGAGATTTATATTAATTACAAGAGTCTCAAGTATTTCTTTACTCAAAAAGAGTTAAAATGAGGTAGAGAAGACGGTTGGAGCTAGTAAAAGACCATGATTGTGTGATCAATTACCATCCAGGTAAAGCTAATGTAGTGGCTGATGCTTTTGGTAGAAAATCTTCTACTAGCATTTCTACTATGACAGTTATTCAGAAACATTTGATTTAGGATATAGAAAGGTTTGAGTTAGAAATTGTGCCTAAAGGGTTGATTGAAAGGCTATCAGCCTTAGCCTTACAGCCAATGATTTTAGAAGAAATCAAGGAGGGTCAAGTTTTAGATCCTTATTTGATTCGCCTGCGGAGTGAGATAAAGGCTGGAAAGAAGACAAATTTCTTGATTTCTTATGATGGAATGTTTAAGTATGTAAGTAGACTTTGTGTACCACATGATGAAAACATTAGAAAGAAAGTTTTATTAGAGGCTCACAATACACCTTGTTCTTCACATCCTAGTGGCACAAAGATGTATAGAGATCTAAAGAAGCATTATTGGTGGCCATAAATGAAGTCGGTAATAGCCTCATATGTCTCAAAGTGTCTTACTTGTCAACAAGTTAAAGCCAAGCATCAAAGACCTGCTAGAAAACTAAAACTGTTTTTTATTCCAGAGTAGAAGTGGGAAGATATTGCTATGGATTTTGTACGTGGCTTGCCTCAAACCTAATAAGGTATGGACTCTATTTGGGTAATAATTGGTAGACTTACTAAATCAGCACATTTTATTCCTGCTTGGTCTACACATACAATGGATAAACACACAAAATTATACGTCAAGGAGATTGTTAGACTTCATGGAATACCAGTTTCTATTATGTTAGACCGAGATCCTAGATTCACTTCTACTTTTTGGACGAGCCTTCATAAAGCAATAGGTACTAAACTGGCTTTCAGCACTACATTTCATCCTCAGAGTGATGGCCAACCTGAAAGAACTATTCAAATATTGGAAGATATGCTTAGAGCCTATGTGTTGGATTATCTAGGATCATAGACTAAATATTTAACTCTAGTAGAGTTTGCTTACAATAATTGTTATTAGTGAACTATCGGAATGGCTACATATGAAGCTTTATATGGAAGAAAATGTAGATCAAGTATTAATTGGGATGAGGTTGGTGAAAGAAAGCTTTTGTGCCTAGATTTGATGTGAAAAACAACAAAAGTTGTAGAGAAAATTCGTGAAAGAATGAAAACGACTTAAAGTAGATAGAAGAGTTATGTAGATAGAAGGTGAAAAGATCTACAATTTTCTATAAGAGACAGGGTGTTTCTAAAAATTGCGCCAATAAAGGGTGTGATGAGATTTGGAAAGGAAGGGAAGTTGAGTCCATAATTTATTGGGCCATTTGAGACTTTAGAAAAGGTTGGAGATGTGGCTTACAGAATAGCACTTTCTCCATCATTGTATGGCTTGCATGATGTATTCCATGTATTCATGCTGAGAAAATATATGCCAGATCCTTCACATGTTCTAAGCTATGATCAACTAGAAGTCCAACAAGATTTGTCATATGAAGAAAGACAGTTCGAATTTTAGACATAAAAGAAAAAGAATTGCGAAATAAGAAAATTCCATTAGTTAAAGTTCTTTGGAGAAATGATGCAGTTGAAGAAGCCACTTGGGAAAGGGAAAATGGATTAAGAAGTAAATATCTAGAGTAATTTGGTGAGTAAATTTGGGGGACAAAATTTTTGTAAGTTGTAGAGGATTGTGGTGCCCATAAATTCTCACATATAAATTTAGCCAATAATAACATGTTTACATATATTATAATTGTTATTGAGATGTCAAATTTTTACTACTTTGATTTTGAGTTGTTTGGTGCAGCGTGAAGGCTTAGTTTTCTCATTAGAAGAAGCTTGATGTGCTAGAGTAATAGAAATGTTACAATTTTATTTACTCATTTATTAATTTTTACTTGGTTAAAATTATTCAAACCTTATTTTATTTAGTTATAATTGAAATTATTACTTTAGAACTAATATTAGGTTATTAGATTTATATATGTATATATATATGAGTTAGTGTATGATAGTATGTATGTTAATGTTGTGCACGTGTGCAATTGTAGGAAAAGCATAAAGGTTAGTTGTAGCCATTAGTTGAAGCCATCTGTACTTCACAACATTTAATAATTATAATACTCATTAGATCCATAAATTTTCATAGATAGGAATGGATATATATCTATTTTGCTTTCCACCGACTCATTCTCTTCCTAAGATTTCTTGTGCACCACTTCCTATCTCTTGAAACTAAGCACAACAACATCATAATTTTAAGATGTTCATTTATTTTTCCATTCACTTGAGAAGCTGCAGTCAACAAAAATAAAGTTGTATCAAAGCTTTAAGGTATGAAAGCTTTTATTTCAGTATGCCAACAAAGAATTTAATTCGTAATTGTTTGCTCTGATTTGTTGGCCATTTGTGAAGTTTTCATTCTATGCTTCCACCCCTTAACTTCTCTCATCGTCTACGCAATTTGAAAATTGTACTTATCCATGCTTTTAAAAGTTAAATAATTCCAAATCTTCCACAGAGCTCTTTATTTCATTAACTGATTGAGGGGAGCTATTGTTAATATATATATGCACCTGTATGTCCTTCAATAGGATCTTGTAATTCCATTTTTTTTATATGGAGGATTTTATTCCTAATTGAATTCTTTGTAAAACATATTATACGTAATCAGTTTCATTGTTTATTCTATTTATCTTTGATTGTATATATGTAAAAGTATATAGAGAGCTAATAAATAAGTAATTAGTGGACCTCTCTAGTTTCAATCACCTTAATATATATATAATCTTTATATAAGTTGGTATTAACTTGTGTGGTGTTACTGGGTTGCATTAACTTGGACGGATGTTATTGGGTATGCTACTATACTTTACTTTTATGATATGGGTAGCTTAGTTTTAGAATTTAATCTTTTTTAGGAAGCACATACATATGTGTATACATATAATTGTAACATGGTTAGATTTTTTTTAGCTTTTCAAGTTTGTGGAGATAACATATATGCTTTTCATCAACTATTATTTTTGATGGGGTTATTTTGACCTTAATGTAAGCTCTTGGTGATTTATGTGTTAGTAATTAATGGATTATCTTAGTTTTAGGTGATGTTGATGAAGATACAAATAATGGCGAATATATCCGTTTACCAGAATTGTTATTTATTTACTTATGTTGGTTAATTGTCAAAACTTCCGAAGGAGTACTTTATGAAATCGTATTTAGTTATTAACATCACATGTATGTAAGCTCATTGAGGTAATGAACACAAATTATATTGATATATAGAAAGGACCCTCTTTGCTTCAATATGTATATCAGAATCTTTTGAATAATTTTAAGTTCTATTTATATCATAGTATCATACATGTATAATGAAGTATGTTTATGATTGTCTTGATATTAAATGTTAAATGAAGTACATGCATATTAATAACTCCAGATGCTAATTAATAATATGAGGTTTACTAGCACATCTAGCTTGACGAGTATGCTGATGCCTTCCACTTATCACCTTTTCTTTGAAAATGAGGTAAGTGGAAATTTATTTCAACTGCATTACAAGATTGTTGTTGTAATATATATGATTTACTATATCACTTGCAATCATGGCATAAAGGCAAATGTATAGTTTTTTGAAGAAAATCATTGTACTACGAGAAAGAAATTGTTTGTATGTGCGCTACATAGTTAGCTTGTAAGTGGCCTTAATTAAGTTCCATGAGGTAGCCTGGGACTCAAGTGATTTCATGGGAGTGCCTGAGACTATTTTTCAGACAGTTGTCTCATGGGGTAGCCTGAGGCATTATTGATTGGTGAAGTTTGTTAGTATGCATGCATGCTTATAATAGGCCTAGGCGGGTGACTCATGGTGTACATAATTATGTACGCATTAAATGTTTTTATGATATGACAGGTGCGATGGAAATGTTATGAGCCCATACATGATGCCACTACATTGAATTGCATAGTTTCTACTTACTGCGTATTAGCTCATTTCTTTTTATCTTGTAATGCAGATGAGGGTATACCTCAGTAAAGTTGATCTAAAGGTCGACTGGCATGCTTTCCGTTCTTGTGACTCCGTGTATGTGGACAATATTGACCTTATATGGGCATACTTTTGTCTAAACTTCAAATTTTGGTAGTTGTAATTATGATGGGGTTGTTATAAGTATGGTTCGGGTGACATTTCATTTTGAGATGTAAATTATTGTAAATATTTATCGCCACCATTCTTTTGTAAGTATAGACGTGTGGTTGTTTATAAATTACAAAGCTTTCCAAAAAGTTCAAATTTGCCAGCTATTTTCTTAAATAATTAATTTGTGTTTAAATAAGATATTGCGCCATCTAGCTTGATTATATGTATTAGTAGTATTATTAAGTTAGGCAAGCACCACAGTTGCACTTGTAATTTTGCTTGCTTACAAGTGACATATCTACCATAAATTCTCTTGACATCTCTTTTCATGTGTGGCCAATAGAAGTGTTCTTGTAAAATGCCTAAAGTTTTAACAACTCCAAAATGTCCCATTAACCCTCCACTATGGTATTCCCTTACTAACAAATCTCGTAAAGAGCAATTAGGCACACACAACTTATTTTCTTGAAATAGAAAACCCTCATGCCTAAAGAATTTTCCCACTGCATTTTGTTCACAAGCTTGAAAATCCTCACAAAAATCTTGGTATAAAGGATACAATTCTTTAATATGCTCAAAACCAAGTAATTTTGCATCAAGAGTAGAGATTAACAAGTACCTTCGAGAAAGTGCATTGGAAACTATGTTTTCCTTACCTTTCTTGTATCAGATGACATATGGAAATGTCTCAGTGAATTCCGCCCACCGTGCATGTCTCTTATTCAACTTGTGTTGGCCTCTTAAATGCTTTAATGACTTATGATTGGTGTTAATCATGAATTCCTTAGGCCAAAGGTGGTGTTGCCATGTTTCTAATGTTCAAACCAATGCATATAACTTTTTATCATAAGTAAGATAGTTTAAGGCTGTCCTACTCAACTTTTCGCTAAAATATGCAATTGGTCTTCCTTCTTGCATAAGAACGGCACCTATATCTCTACTCTTGAAGCATCACATTCAATTTCAAAAGATTTAGTAAAATTAGGTAAAGCAAGTAAAGGAGCATGAGTTAATTTTTCCTTGATTTCTCTTCACCTTATTTGAATCCCAAATTCTTCTTGATGACTTCGGTAAGTGGTGCGGCAATGCTACTAAAGTCTTTCACGAATCTTCTATAAAAACTAGCAAGTCCATGAAAACTTCAAACAGTACTTACACTTGTAGGAGTTGGCCATTCTTGAATTGCACGAATCTTCTCTTCATTAACCTGTATTCCTTGTTTACTTACAACAAAACTAAGAAACACAAGCTTATCGATGCAAAAAGTGCACTTTTTTAAGTTAGTATGTAACTTTTCTTTTCTAAATACATCCAAAACTGAATTTAAATGCACAAGATGTTCATCCATGTTTTTACAATAAATGAAAATATCAACAAAATAAACTACCATAAATTTACCTATAAAAGCACACAAGACATGGTTCCTTAATCGCATAAAAGTACCTGGTGCATTAGTTAATCTAAATGGCATAGCTAACCACTCATATAAACCACATTTTGTTTAAAAGGCAGTTTTTCATTCATTACCTTCTTTCATTCTAATTTGATGATATCTACTTTTTAAATCAATTTTAGAGAATACAGAAGCACCATGTAACTCATCTAACATATCATCTAAGTGAGGAATAGGATGCCAATACTTTACCATTAAATTGTTAATTGCTTGACAGTCAATGCTCATCCTCCATATCCCATCCTTCTTGGGTATCAAAATCACCAAAACGACACACAGACTCATGCTTTCTCCCTTTTTCCATCAATTCTTTGACTTGCTTTTATACCTCTTTTGTCTCCTTGGGATTACTACGATAAGCTGATCTATTTGGAATGGTAGGACTGGGTACAAAGTCTATTTGATGTTCAATCCCTTGAATAGGCAATAAACCATGTGGAACCTCTTCGAGAAAGACATCATCATACTCCTGTAAAAGAGAAATAACAGAACTAGGCAAAGATGCGTCAAGTTGGTTAGTGTTTAAAACGCCTCTTTGTACAAAAGTACAATCATTGGTTGGCTTAAAAACATCACTTTTTTAATTTCACTCGCTTTTGCATAGAAATTTGTTTTTCTCTCTGCTTGTCTTTCTTTGGTTGAATCCACTCTTTTTTTTTTCTATCAATTTTCTTAGCCCCTCTTTCTTTTTCTTTTTCTATATTCTCAATCATTTTCTCTTTTTTTTTTCTAATTTTCATCATTTCACTCTCTTTCTTTTAATCACTCTCTTTTTGTAACCTCACTTGATCTTCATAAACTTGTTTTGGTGTTAAAGGAACTAGAGTGATTTTCCTTTGATTATGCTCAAGTGAATACTTGTTGGTGAATCCATCATGCTTAAATCACCAATCAAATTATCATAGCTTGCCTAATAACAAATGTTCAGCTTGCATTGGGACTACATCACACAAGACTTCAACTTCATATTTTCCAATGTGAAAAGAAACTAATACCTGTTTGTTTACCTTCACCTCTCTACTATCATTGAGCCATTGCAACTTGTAAGGTCGAGGATGTTTAATTGTTGATAGCCCCAACTTTTCCATCATTCTAGTGCTAGCGACGTTGTAAGGTCGAGGATGTTTAATTGTTGACAGCCCCAACTTTTCCATCATTCTAGTGCTAGCAACATTACTACAACTACCTCCATCAATAATCATACTACATACCTTGTTTTGTTCGTGGCATCTAATATGGAAGATGTTCTCTCGCTACACTTCATCATCTTTTTTGATTCGCATGCTTAGAGCTCTCCTAGCTGCTAATATTTAATCTTGGGCTATGTATTCCTCTTCATCCATGTCGTCCAATGGTGGCATAGACTCGGCATTATCTTTATCCTCAAACTCAATCTCACCATCGTCTCTCAATATCATTATTCTTTTGTTTGGACATTGGCTCGCTACGTGACCCCTACCTTGGCATTTGAAACACTTAATATCATGATTTTCAAGCGGTGGAAGAATTGAATTTACCTTGATTTCCATGGTTGGTTGTTTCTTGCTTTTGTTCGGGTTTAGGCTTGGCCGTGGCTGGCTTCTCTTTTCTCCTAGCAACATTCGGCCTCTATAATGAACTCGTGCTTGGGGTTGGGTGTGTGCTGCTGCCCCTCTTCTTGAGTTGGTTCTCAATCTTGATAGCCATATGCACCATATCCTCCAATTCCACATAATGATGCAATTCAACCATATTAGCATTTTTCTGGTTCAATCCCACCAAAAACCTTGCCATAGTAGCCTTTCGGTCCTCCTCTACATTCGCTTAGATCATAGAAAGTTCCATCTCCTTGTAATAATCCTCCATACTCCGGTTGCCTTGTGTAAGACTTTGCAGCTTTTGGTATAACTCCCGATAGTAATGGCTGGGAACAAAGCGTCTCCTCATTACGGTTTCCATCTCCTCCTATGTTTCTATTGGATATTCTCTATTTCTCCTCCTATTTAGTACTAATTGATCACACCAAACAATTGCATAATCGAAAAATTCTATGGCTACCAACTTAACCTTTTTAAACTCTGAATAATTATGGCAATCAAAAACTAACTCCACCTTCTTCTCCATTCAAGGTAAGCCTTAGGATCATTCTTTCCTTGAAATGATGGAATATTTATCTTAACACTGCCCAAATTATTATCTTTCTGGTTCCTAGCTTCTCTAAACTACCCCTCATGTCTTCTAGTCCTATTGCTACAATTGAATCCCAGTTATTCTCTTCCTCAAAACCTTCCCCAAAATACTCTTCACCTTCAACTCTCACTCCCCTAGGTTGTATTCTCTCTCTCTTTTGTACATTAGGAATATTTTGTGGCCATGCATTTTTATCCTATCTATCCGTTCATGAACTTCTCTATCTCCACTCTAAACATCCTCCTCATCTCACCCATTAAACCCCCTCCATGAGCATCTTTAGATCAACCTCCCTCGACACCTCTCTAGTAGTTTTTTGTCCTTGATGTTGGACATATTGGCTGCAAAACAAAGTTAAAGAAGAAAGAAGAAGAAAAGAACCTCACACACTTCCTTATGTGTTTCACTAAAAAAAATGATTCGCTCAATTACACTCAAGTTTTCCCACAAAATATAATTAGCTTTTACCCTCTTATATGCTCACCACTCTTGCCTTTTTCTACTCTTAGTAATTGTCTATAGTTTCTTATCAATCTAATCAAACAATATCAAAATTTCCAGTAACAATTCACCAAGAACTTACTAAGAAAAATTCAAATTTATGCAGCTAGAGAAAAGGGCTGTAACATGGACTAAAAGATTTCAAAGATTGTGCAAAAGAATTGGAAATTAGGAATTAAAAAGTAGAACTAAAGCAAGAATGTAAGAATGGGAATGTAAGAAACTGATGCAAGAATGTAAGAATTACGAATTAATAATGTAAGAAACTGATGCAATAATGTAAGAGTAGGGAATTAAGATGTAAAATCGAAACTGAAAAATGTAAGATTCACATTTTTTTAAAACATTTTTTCTATTGTCTTTTTTTTGGACAATTTTTTTTGCCGTCTTTTCTTTTTTTGAATGAAAAATTTTTTTTGTTGCCTTTTTTTTGACAATAAATTGGAATTTCTAAGGAAGGGAACTCGAATTTGAAAAAGAAAGGAGAAAAAAGGATTGGCGAATCTGAGACTACAACCGAGCTCTAAATGCCAAATGATATGAATCCCGCCAAAAAGTGACAAGACCCTTGAATTAACTAAGTCTCCAAGACTATTTTAACAAGTTTATATAAAACAACGACTCGTTGCTTATAGTAAAGTAAGAACCTTGATATGATGAAGATGCCACAGTCAAATATGAACATTTGATTAATAAGTCGAAGGTGAATGCCACGAAAATTCTGATAAGTTTGAAAAGGTCTCAAAGAAAACAAAGAGAATTTTGACCTCACAAAGTTTGAATAAAAATCTAAGTTGTGTATTATTTCATTGAACCAAATTGCTATTTATAATAGAAGATAATCAACAAATTTGGCAACTTGTAATCAGCCCCTAAAAAAAAGCCCCAAAGAACAAAAGGAAACAAGAAATCTAGAAATTAAAGAAAAGGAAAATATCTAATTTCCTAACCTACTTACACGCTTACTCCAAAATTGAGAAGCTAATTGGCACCTTTTCCATAATTAGGAAACTATTCCATATTCAAGAAATTAATTAAATGGGAAACTAATCAAATGGGAAAGTAACCAAATAGGAAACTAACCAAATGGGAAAAGAAAACTTCTCAAATTGGAATAAGAAAACTACTTAAAAAGAGAAATTAGCTACAAAGAGAAACTAGCTAAAAAGGAAACTTCTTTATTCTTCAATTGTTGAAAAGGGAAACTTCTTTATTCTTGAATTGGCTGAATTAGTGTGCTTGAATAATGAGGCATGATCTTGAATAGGAAACTTCTAAATTACTCTAATGCTTGAATCTTGGTAATCCAATCTTGTAGATGGCGTGTTGCATCTTTTTTAGGCCTGCTTGAATTTACCTTAGTCCAAATTTGCTGAATCATCCCATTTAGATTTTCTTTGAACATTTTAACTCTAGCCCTTGTAACCAGCCCGATTGGAACTTGAATTGGATCTTACTCCATGTATTAGGCGTGTGCTCATCATGTGTCCCTACTCAAACCTCCATGGGACCACCTAATCTTCAGGCGCTACCTTGCTGGCCCAGGACATCTAGTTCCCCCCAACATAAAACCACTTGAACTTTCAAAGCTTGTCTGAGTTGGGGTTGCAGAGGATGAAGTCCTTCTTGAAGCCAGTGAAGTAGTACCACCAGGTCTATCGAGGAAGCCTCTTCATTTTAAAGACCTGCTTGAAGGCCTCCCACAAAATCTCAACCACATTGTAATACCTCTACAGGATGTACATCTTGATTAACGATCTATAGTAGTTTGGGTTCAACTGAGCAAGGAACACGTTCAAATCATTAACGTCTCGTTGAAGGAAGGGATGGAACAGAAGGCGAAGTCCTGCTCTGAAGAACTCCTCATATAATGTAATGTATCCCTCCCAAGGCAACACAAGGACGACATTGTGAGGAATTTGGTATTCCTGATGCAAGGTCTCAATTCGGCTTGGCAACATCCCTAAAGTGATCCTGCCGTCGAAGTCTAACATGGCTGATCTCTCTTATAAGCAACTGCTCCTTGGACCCTAGCCATCATGGCAGGCCTCTTTGCCTCCTCCTTTTCCTCATCCTTGACCTCAGTGACTCCTATTGGTTGGTCCTCCTCGATGGACGGGTCGTTGGTTACTTCTCCCATTATGGAAGTAGACGTCTCGGCGCCTTGGCCTAATGTGCTCAACACATTAGAGGCTACCACCAAGCTAACATGTTCTTGGATGGTAAATCGAGACGTGCCTGTGGTGACTGTCCCCATATACGGGTCTTTCATCTGTACGGCTTGATCAGGCGCCTCCCCTTAATCATCTCAAGGAACTCCCTCTCTAAGACTATTCCCTCACTAAGGCTAAGAATGTCGGCTAGTCGGGCTGCTCCATCTAGACCAAGTGAAGTTTCCATGATGTCTACCTCCTCGAATCTTGACTGGTAGATCTTAGTACTTTCATTTGACCCAGAAATGATCGACTCATTCTAAGAATCACTTAAATCACTCATGGTTAAGTTTATACTTAGAAATTACCTGCTAAGGTAAAAAACTGTTTGGGTCTATAAAGAAAAAGTACTCAGAGTACAGGTACCGCTCGACAGCTAAAGCTCAGAAGGTCAAAAATTCACTTGCGAGAAACTTTAGAACAATGAAGAACCAACTTCTTATAGCTGAAACTCAAACGTGGAATTCAAAGAGGTGCAATGATTACACCCATCAAGGAAACAACCAATTGCATGCTGACACGTGTCCTGCCAAGCTTGACCACCTATCCCTTTAAATTCCACCTCCCCTAGACCAAGCTTGAAGGCCAACCATAGCCGACCATAGCCTCTCGATATGGTCCACCTGGCTGAGCACCGACTAGGTGCATTTGGGGCTATTGTTGGGGGTGTACTTGGTGCCATTCCCGAAGTCCGCCTCTATGGCAGCTCGGCCACTGTGCTCGACAAGATCATTAAGAAGACAAATCTGCAACTCCATGTGCTTGGCCTTTCTTCCCAAGGTGCTCTACAGGGTCCCTACTGGCTGCGACACAAGGCATTGCCTCCTCGAAAAGAACACATGCTTGGGTCAGATTATTAGAGCCTACAACTAGGTAGCAACTCACCATAAAAGGTCGACATTTGGCTTTATTTCAACCCTCAGATAGGGACCAATCCTCTGATGGGGATCACAACACTTGTCACCTGCTCCCTGATAGGTCTTGATGTGACACACAGGTCATGGGCCAAACCCACCTAACACAGATTCAAGTAGTATCCTTTTAATAGAGCACATTTACTATAGCTCAAGGTAATGTACTATTTCCTAACTAACTCAACTCTTGTACCCTATGGAATAGGTACTTGACTTGAGCATCATAGAGCCTTTGGTTGGCACCACACCGGTGACCCCTTCACCTTTGAAGTGTCCCTCTTCTTGTTATAGGTTCACCTTGAGAAGCCGAGATGAGCAGGAAAGAGTTGTCCGATTACCGTGCACAACTGTACGTGGTGTTGACAAACAGTAATCCAATGCTAGACCTTAAATTAACCTCGTCAAGAAAACCAGTGGGAAAAAACCTTGACTAAGGGAAAAAAGAGTACAGTGTGTATTTATGTCTCCCTTGTACCGCTATGATTGTTCTATCAAAAACAATTAATATATTAAAAAATAATTGAGTCAATGCATACTATTGTAAACAAATTCAAGATATTTGCAATTGACTATCTAAACTTATTATCCTTAGTACTTTTGTTAATATTTCAACTATCGCTCTTTAGGAGCTTATTTGTCATGAAGAATTTCATAAAAGTATTGGCTATTTTTATGGGTATACATGAACGAATCTTTACCCATATTTATTTTCTAATTGGTAAAACAATGGTGCAATAATTATTTGCACATAAACTCATCTCCAAGTGAATATAAAATATTGTGCACCTAATAACCAAATACTTGTTATTCACTTAATTATTCAGATAATATTTCATACTATAATATACTAAATTAAATACTAAAATGCCATACAAAACACTATATAAAAATTCAAGACTTGGAATTATTTTGCGATATCCTCAAAATATGTAATCATCAAATAAATGACAAAAATACACAATATCCCTGAAAGTTCTTTAGGATAATTTTCTTATATGTAAGAGAAATTATGGATACGCATTCTTTTAAGCAAATCTCAATTTTTAAGTCTGAATAGACTTTCTTCTATGAGATTTGTCTTCTTAAGTTTCTCTTATGATCTCTTCAAGAATTTTTACAATAACAGTAAATCTAGTATGTTTGAGCTCATTATAAAGCAATAGAGATATTAATTTGCTAGCACTTCCATTCTTTATATCATAAAACATAGTGATACCATTCATATCCGGATTGCATTCATTTACACAAAGATTTTTGTGACCTTAATAATTAAGTGTGCAATTTCAACTTATTTTTTTAGACCTTTGAAGTCCCTTTAGAACTTTTTATAAATACAATAGATTGTTGCAACATGTTTTTCAGACACACATGAACTTATTATATATTTTTTGCCAAGCTATCAAAATATACTTGCTTATCCATCATATATGGGTACCGTTACTCATAGTTTTTTATAAGTTTTTGCAAATACTTATTGCTATAACTCATAACTTATTTTATAACCTCATACTTTTTCATATGCATTATTTCATATGAATATGCATTTCCATCCTATTGGCTTTAAAATATTTTAGATTATTGGTCCATCATATTTTGCACTAGTGTATATACTTGCTTGGACTTTGTGTCTTTTACTTACAGGCTATTTTTTCACGTCAATTGTTTTTGACAAATTTTAAATAATTTTCAAGATCCTCACTTTGTTTTCAGTACACTAATAATTCATGCTTTTCGTAATTGTTAACAATAACTTTTATTGCAATTTAATTTTATTTTTTTTATTGACATGACTTATCAAAATCTTCCTTTTTTTCTTCACTATTTTTGAATTTCAAGCATACCTTTTGAACTATTTCAGGAGCTCAATGACTTCAAAAAGTTCAATCTTTAAAAAATACATCAAATTATCATGTAAATAACCATTTTCGAATATATTATCTTTAAGAATATGGTCCCTTCATAATACCAACATATTTATAAGTTTCTTTCTCTTCCAATAAGTATGGTATTTTAGACTAGACATGTCTTCAATGCTTAAAATATCTCTTAAACTCATAAGATAATAAATTGTTATTTAGAGACCTTAATCCAAGCTATTGAATTAGTACTTAGAGAAGTGATTCAGTCACTTTCTTTATTATGTTAATTAACAATTTTATATTGCATTGCAATGCTCAATCAATTAATCTGTGCAAGAATCAATAATATCCAATTGCAAATTCCCTCTCCCTGATGGTTAGAATATTTTTCCAAATGACATTAGCTGTAGGAATTTTCAAAATACATATGTTCATACCCAATATACTTTTTGGGGTTAATAAACTTCTAGCTCATCATAACAGTTTTTCATAGTTGTCTTATTACAACTTGGAAAAGAAAGTGAAAATAAGTTTCCACTATATCCATATAATTAATATTATATACCCTCATGCATGTCTCTCTATGCATACAACCAAACATAATGCAGAGACATCTCATATCCTTTATAGCTATTGTGATTATTTTTTTCCCTTTTCATCAAATGACAATACCATGGGAATTTACATAGTCAATAACAAATATTTAATTTGTGTACTTAACAAATCAAATATCATAATCAATTTCTTATTAATCACTAGGATATGTAATAATAAAATACCATTATTACTTCAATGTATTGCATGTATGTGATCTTTCTATAAATTTTGTCTCACAAGCCTCTTAGTTTCCTTTCTTGTCACATATCTACTTTTGGTGATTATATGTGACTTTTGCAAACTTGGAGGATGCTTTATATCATAATATCATATTGCACTCGATTAAATTAACTTGGATCAAACAAAGAAGAGACAATTAATAGCTCAACTCTTTCTTTAGCTTTTTTGCCATTTAGGCTTTATGAGATCACATTTATATTTTGAATGCTCTATAGGTATGTCCTTCATGGAGGCACCACAATAACCTTTTTATATATCATAATAATATTCTTATAATAAACGGATGAAAATTTCTCCCTTGATTTAGCCTTGGTATTGGCATTGAAACATACAACAAGTACATAAAAAAGCCTTTCTTTGTCACATGCCAAGTGACTAATTTTGATTATTCATAGAAATAATATTACAAACTTCTTGATTTTCTCATAATTTCATGCTCTTAATGCTTATTTTATTATTTTCATCAAAATTAGAAAGTTGGGAAATCTTGAAAGTCCCTTATAGCTATCACAAATATGCAATATCCACTTCAAGGAACATGCAACATAAGTGGAAAAAGTTAATGCCTTTTTTTTTTTTTTTCATATTGTGTGGTAAGAATATAAACGACATTTATAATTATGTATCTTTTACTATCTCAGCATGAGTGCACAAAATTACAATAGTTCATGGAATGTGTAGTGTCATATAGCCAACAAAACCAAGTTATTATTGGATCAAATATACATGCCACAATAAAACATCCATATTGATGTAATTTTAAACATGACCAAGTTATACCAATAAATGGTGTAATATTCAATTTTCAAAATGTGGAAAAATTAATTAGACAATTAGTCTTTTTATATCAAGCGTTTCAATAATAAAAGACCACATTATTATTTTTTTTATGATATTGCTATTATTATGTTTATGGACATGATTAATAGCTATTTAGAAATAATTTGTATAACTTTATGTTAAAAACGTTACTGTACCCATAACTAAACAAACAAAACTTGTAATTTACATAATTATAATGTATTGAATAATAATTAATATTCTATATATAAATTATATGATTCGATTTGTCTTGAATTCTAGAGAGTAAAAACCGATTCAATAACACAAGGATAATAATATTTCTTATAAAAAATAGCCAAAAAAATAATTAATTAAGATATATTAAAACAAAAATAACAAAGAAAATATTTATCGAACTTTATACCATAATATTTGGTAGTGATTGTAAAGTTAATGCTAACAATTGCATGGAAAAGACCATTGTATTGAAAATACAATAATAACGAGACAACATCATATAATATTTAAAACAATTACTTAGGCAGGTGTTGTAATAAGAACTTTTTAACACACAAACACACACACACACACACACACACACACACATATATATTCACTTCCATTGAACCAATATATATATATATATAACTCATTTTTATTACTATCAAGGGAGGAAAGATAAATTTCTATATCATATATATAGGAACATGCTTAGATGAAATAAGAAAAGTTACTAAAATATTATCATGAAATAAAATGTGTTACCTTAACAATTCTAGGAAGGCATAAAACATATTATAACATCTGACCTTGTAAAAGTTTGACAAAAATCTTTGGAAAATGATGACCAGATATTTTGATAATAATACGCCAATAAGTATCAAAGTTGTCATACCACATATTACAAACAAAATTTGTTAAATTTTTCATAAACACATTAGTTGAGAGAGCAATATAAATGGAAGCTAAAAGTATTCAAAGTAATCTTGAATCTTTAAAAAAAAAAAAAACTCTCAATCAATTTCTAAACCAATATAAATGGTTAGAAACTCATGTTGATAACGTGTTATAAAACAAATACAAAAAACTAAATTACAAAGAAAAAAATAGAGAAACACAATAGAAATAGAGGGAAACAATCTTATTATTCATTATCTCATATTATGTACAAATACAAGCTCCAAAGGACATATATATAGGCCAAGAATCATAATATAGAGAGAGTAAAAGCCATAAGTTACAACAATAAAATATTACTAATGGAGTCTTAATTGGAGGGTTATATAAAGATTATGGAATATCAAATATCAATGATAATAAAAGAAGAGATAATACAATTTATAAATATGTGAGAAATATTAACATCTATAGTACTAAACTAATTTATTCATAAAAAATCTTATGTTATTTAAGAAAGTGACCATTTTTGTTCTGTAGCTATGGTCATAAAGTACTAGATTTGGCTGGTGTATTTTGGAAAAAGGTGAAATGAAATTTACAAATTTATTACTCCCTAAAAAAATATATATTACAGCTGTACCTCTTCTAAACTTACCCACTCGAAGTATATTATTTTGTCAAGGTCCATATAGTGTGATGGGTATGCAATAATTAAATCATAGTCCTCAAAGTACCAGCACCCACCACCTAAATTTTAGCACTTCATTTATTACTCTAACCGATTATTAAATTCCATAATGTGCATATGTGACGCTTCGAAATTTATTAAGTGAGATTAGTGTAGAAAGTGGTGATTTTGTGTGCCATGATATGTTTTTAAACTTAATTTAACTATTTTGTGGCATTTTTAAATTAATGTTACTTTTGATTATTATAATGATTTTTAATTACTTCTAATTATTTTTAATTATTATTTTAAATTTTTGGAACAAAACAATTTGTCAAGTACCAACCACTTTTTTTTTTCAAAACTGTAGGCGGTACATGGTTTCTTTTACTGGTTTTGCTTCTCGTTCTTTCTTTATTTAAGCTCTCTCTCTCCCTCTTTCTTTTTCACGTTTTCTCTCTCTCTCTCTCTCGCATCTCACTCTCTCTTTCACTGTCTATCTCTCTTTCTCTCTCTTCTCTCAAATTTTTGATTCAAAAATCATGCCCAAGCTTCGATATTCAGTAGATGAAAAGCTCAGGGACTCGATTAGATGACCAAAAACACGATTCAAAGCTCGAATTCGAGGTTAGTTTCTAAATTTTAAAACTTTTTCAATTTTTAATTTTTCTTATATTTTGAAATCTAAGATCATTTAAGCTTAGAAAACCTCTAATCTAAGTTAAAGGAACTTAAAATATCTAGATTTTAAACTTACTTTGAAGAAAAATAGATTTAAATCAAGATTTTTTTTATTTTTTTCTATTTTTCTCTATTTTTGAATTTTCTCAAAATTTTTGTGTAAATCTTGTTTAAATTAGTCTAAAAGTGTTTTATAAAGTTTTTCTATCATCTATAGATGTTTTTCTATACCTAGGAATTAAGAAAACAGGTTGAAATGAGGATTTGGGCTTGGGGAGGCCGAGACCCGTGCTTGAAAAATTCTAGAATTTTTCAGTTCGGCAAGGCAAACTTCGTGTTCGACAGGTCAGATTTATGAGTTCGGCAGGTCAGATTCATACGACTGGCAGGCCGAACCTAAAAAAGTTTGGTCAATCAGACTTGGCTTTCCAGCAGGCCAAACTGCACAGTTCGGCAGGCCGAACCAGGGTGACTGACAGGCCGACCGGATATGGTAGAATTTTGTTATTTTTCACCCGTTTTCACTGTTTTGAACCCCAAAAGAGATTTTAAACCTCCAAAATGATTTTGTGGACTTAAATGGCACACTAGGACATGATGAGACAAGTTAATAATGTGAAATATCCTAAGCTAGAAATTGATGAGCTTAGTTTATGTTCAAGGTCATTCGAGGTTCCGTGGAGCTAATGTATGGCGGAGCGGGACTAAGGTACTAAGTCATGATGTAGGATGTTGAGGTAGGATTTCTACCTATTTTTTTGGCAGCTAGGTTTTAATGATTTTGACCTTAAAGGAATTCTTCCAAAATGTTTTTGTAACGCCCCTATATGGGGGTTAACAGTTTTTAAATAAATAAAATGAAAATCAGAAAATAAAGATAAAACATCAAAGTAATTTACCCGGGACTTAAATAGAAACTCTCAAAATAAAAATAAAACATAAACAAATATATATAATCCACAGTTTAATGTAGCACATTAAATTTTATAATATACAACTGTCATCATTATCATTTGAACCCTCAACAAATCTTAATACAGTCACAGAAAGTAATAATCGATGCTTACATTATCATGAAGATCATTCTTTGCATTCGAAGCCATCCCAATGTAATATAATTACATAGCTTCCTCAACTATTTTTCTTGTAATCATCTCACACTTAATAAGTCATGAAAAGAGGAAAATATAAGAAAATGAGCGACAACATGCTCAGTAGGAAAAACCATTACTCACCTTAAGGTTTTATTCATTACCACATTAAAACTGCATGGCTGGTTAATTTACATCATATACCAGATTATGAGGTTTATTATGATAATATCTTGTGGATATCATGGTTAACCATTACCAAATTTGACACTTATACAGATATACAAATATTACAATTCATCATTATTCCTAGGTATCCACATTAAATAAAGTAACACTCCACTTATCGAAACCCAAATGGGCGAGCTTGGCCACCCTCCAAACATTCCGAGGGTATTTCAGTGATGGGACATCAAGCCCCGAGTCCTCACCAAGTCGATTCCTGTACAGTGTGTTCTGGGACTTTCGACCCAAGGAAGCGTCATCACCTTCCCCCTATTTTACCTTTTAGGATATTCGTGCCCAAGGACATAACCGCCGCCCTCTTCACATATCACCATTTCTTTATATACAAATATCATTTGCAGTGCTAATTTTCCTAACCATGCTTCTCAATTTATAACAACATATGTTAATTCATTATGTTCCTCGCTAATCAATACAAGGCGAGTTCATGTCATAGTTTCATATGTGATTCTTATATAATAGCAGTTTAACATAGATACATATATCTTGTGGTAAAACAATCAATTTAAATTCCATAAAAACTTCATAAAAGATGAGTAATAGAATCCCTACCTTTAAGCTTCTCAATAATCTTTTAATCTCGAAATTAATTAACGTTAGCTCCATACACCCTTGATCCTAAGTCGTGCATAAGGACAATTAAAACTAAAGCACAACATGTAACCACATCCATAAATGAATTAAGTGTAAATCTATATATTTCAGTCTCTAATAAGATTCATAAATCACTTAGGATGGTTTTGGAAAGGTTGTAAGACATTCAGGGATTAAAAGGTGAGCAAAGTTGGGTTCACTATCTACAATTAGCACATGGGTTATTGGGTGGTTTACTTAAGGTAGAAGAGTAGTATACTGCCACTGATAGGTTTACTAGTTTCCAACCCGAGAATTAAAAAATTCATAGAAAATAAAATATAACTCCGATTTAGGCTTATGATACTTGTTGGAAAGCTTAGAATGTCTACTTTTAAAATATGTAAACCAATTTACAAAATTCATTTTCATCTAATATCAGAATTTCAAGAAAGAGCTACTGCCCATAGAAATAATACAAGGTTTATGGAATGTTAAGTTTTTCTTAAACCCAAAGCATATTATTCATATTCAAAATTCTAAAACCATTCCAAAATAGGCAGCATACATCATAATAAATATATTCTTATGAGTTTTATACCAAAATCATCATCAAACCATATCTCTAGCCTTTCTTGCAAATAATGAGGAAAACATGTATTAAATATGGAGAAAGTACATACTACAGCCAAGTTTGAATTAAAGAAAACCTACCTCAAAACTCCTTTGAAAAACACCAAAGTTCGGGTTACAAATCAAGCTTGAATTAACTCTAAAGCGGCTTCAAATATGGCTGGGAATTATAGTTACTTGGCTATAAAGAGAGCTTTATGCCTTGTGTCTTTAGTTAGAAAATGAAGTGAGAAAGGAGAGAATAAGAAACTAGAGAAGGAAGTGGTGATGGATGAATAAATAGGCATCAAAATAATTTAGGAGCGGGAGATAATTGTAGGTTTATGGAGAAAGTTGTAGAAAGAAATAAATGAGCATTAAAAGAAAATATTATCATGTCTCCTATGGAGACTTTTAGCAAATAATGCCAACATAATTAAGGGGGCAAATGGGGTAAGTTTTGGAAGAAGATGAAGGAAGCATTAAAAATATGGTTGAGAAAATATATCAATGTCTCCTAGTAGTTGAGGTGAATTAATTTTATGTCTTCAAATGAGAAGGAGGTTGCTTAATTGAGCATTAATGTAGCGGGACAAGGTTGGTAGAGGTGGATGATAGGTAAATTTTAAATGTTTCTTACGGAGACTTGGTAGGAAGTTCTAAAGTGACATTTTATTCATTAAATTTTACAAAAATCATACCCATTAAAATAACGGGCGTTTCAACTCTACCCCCCTTAAATAAATTTCGTCCCCGAAATTTCAAATTTTACTATACTAGTAGAAATCACAATTCCATAATGATTCTACTTCCGACTCTAAACCGCTAATGTTGTTTGTCCTCAAATGTAAGTTATTGTATCTCCCTTCATTAGCTTAGAGTATTAACCTTACTCTAAATATTAAATACTTCAACAATAGTATTTTTGACTTATTTCAAAAACACACGTGCTGATCATACTATTTTTCAGTCATTCACTATCTTTGGACTGTGATTTACAATTACGCTCAAGGAGATTGCTTGAGAAATTCTACATACTTCATCTTTGAATTCTTTTTCCTTTCTAAGCAAAGAAAAGTCAAGAATGATTAACTTCATATTCCAACTAATAAACTAAAACATAATCATAAAATACATAACACAAACACTTTTATTCAAAACCATACATTAAACTTATTCATAGAGATATTAGACAGAATCTCAAAGTTGTAGACAAACCTGACAGATTCTTCATTAAACAGCTATCTTTATGACATAAATATTCAACCCACATAATATACTCATATTTCTTATAGAATATCCCCACAACTGACTTTGGTACTTCCACATAATATTAACAGAATATTACACATTACAAATATGATACAGATACATTTTGAAAGTACAAGGCACTCCGTATACTAGCTATCCATATCATGTATGTTTAGAGAATACAAAAACATCAATAAACAAAAGATCAGACCTTAAGTAGGATGCGTTTTGAGAGTATTAAGTACTCCGTATCTAGCCATCCTAGCGTTAGGCTTACTGAATCTAAAAGTTTTTAACAGCATATCACAAGAAATAGAAAATGCAAGGTAAACGATTATTTGTGACACACGAAATATGGACACACATGCCTACATGCCATGATTAAAACCAAAAGATTACAGACTAAGATTTAAATCAATTGGCCGCTCCAGCATTCCTCTTCCCATTCAAGCTTGGATGTTGTAGTGTCAGATTCCAGATGGATGATTTGCATCTTATCTAGCAATTCCTCAGCTGTTGAAGCAATGACAAAGATTTGTCTCTCCGATTCTGCAATGATATTTTCTTCCACAGCATAATCTAGAAATTTCGAAAGACCATCATAAAAACCATTTACATTCAGTAGTCCTAAGGGTTTGGAATGAAAGCCCAATAATTGCTAACAAGCAACTACAAATATTTCCTCAAGAGCACCTAGACCACCGGGTAATGCTATAAAAGCATCAAAATTATCGATTATGGCTTTAAAATTTCTAGGGATGCTCTTGACCTCTTTTTTCCTTACCTATGGTTTCCTTATAAAGTTTCCTTCAGCTAGAATATGAGACCAAATCCCTATAGCATCACTAGACTTAGCTGCTAGCGTCATATTTTCTATCATTTTCATACTACCACCCCCATAGATTATGTTAATCTTCCTGCGTGTTAGGACTTGCCCTAAGTGTTTTGCAGCTTCTATATGGGCTTTATCTTTTCCAAGACTAGAACCACAAAAGACACAGACATTCTTTAGTTTCTTAATGGACTGGGAGGTAAACACATTTGATTTATATAAGTGATTGTTTATGTCTACTCCACTTAGACTTCGAGTTCTACATGAGGTTTTAAGGATGAAGAATACTTAAAAAGGACTAAAGAAATAGACGAGTATGAAATGAAAAGGTAATCCAAGGATTTAAACAAAATTTTATGCGGGTAAGAAAGTAAGATAAGGTGATTGATAGTTTACAGAAAATCTGATGTACTCTTTGAAAAAGATTATACTCTAATTGCATAACTTTTAACAATTGAGAATGGTTTGATAGAAGACCCTCCTGACATAACTGTAGACCTTTTGACAAATATACATCGAGTCTAGAAATTCAATATAAACAACAAATACTGTAAAACTTTTGAAATTTGAGACACAAATCTTGAAATATCTAGATAAGTTTTCAAAATTCAAACATGTTACTGTACCATATGTGACATGTTTAATGAGATAGTATATTTTATTATATATATGTTTAAGAAAACCATAAATTAAATGAGATATTAAAACTTACTGTATAAATCTAATAATCACAATTATTTCGAACACGAAGACAAACATTCTGAGTAAAAGAAAAACACAAATTGTTGAACATTAACTGAAACGATTTCAAGCAAGCAAAGACTAAACAACCTTTCTAAAGCAATGATTTATTCCCCATCCAGTTTTCTTATGGCTTCGCAAACAGGATATAGAAATACCATATTTTTGAGGCGTTGTCTTTCTACATGGAATTTAGGCCAGAATTTAAAAATAGCTCGTTGAACATGTCTACTAAGGTGACCATGAAGAGGAGGATGGATGCTATCCAAGTTCTCCTTTAAAAGTTCATCCTTACAAAACCTTATTTTATCCTCTTTATTTGTATACATATAACCAGGTGAAGAATATTTACCGTTATAATTTTGTCTTCCATATTTACTGCACGTTACCATGATAGCACAAGCTCTTCTTTTCATTGCACTACGACTAGTACCTGTTTCTGGTAAACCAACATCTTGACTGAAGTCATTCAGGCGGACCTTCCCCTCTATCAACATTCTCACATCACAAGGGATGCCAAAACGCATAAGAATCCACAACCAAGTGATCTTGGCCATGTATTTCTTTCTGAGAATCTTTTGGGAGAGTGATGGAAAATACTTTCTCAGGTGTTGGTACTTTGGGTCTATGATAAGATGAAAGAAGAGTAAATAAAAAGAAAAAATTGAGACTAATAAATTGCAAAATCTTAGAATTTCTTTTTCTTTTAGACGGAGGAGTTCTAGAGAGAAAGAAGATTTGGAATCTAGAGAGAGAATAACAATTAAGAGAGAGTGTGTGAGCTCAGAGAAATAAGCTCCCATGCAAAGTAGACGTATATATAAACAATGATTAAACTATTATAGATGACACATATAGAGGCCACGTGGGAGAGACAGTGTGAGTCAAACTGATTCAGGATTTGGATTAGGCCCAAATGTTTGAAGTTGAAATAGGTCAGATTGTTTTGGACCTTCACATATTTAGAACAAGTTAAATAATAAACATAAAATTAAAACTAATTTATACAGCTCTTATGCCAATTTTAAAGTCCACTAAAAATAAAAATAACTATGGACAACAAATCTAATTTTACGACAGTCAGGGATCTTCCTAAATGGTATTTAAATCATTCCATAACAACATAATCATCTAGTAACTTAAATAATTTGTTTAAATCAAAGCCTTATTGAACAATGCATTCACTCATATGTTATCCTTAATACTTAACATCTATCAATGGACTCATCATCATTACTACCAAGGGTTTAGAATGTGACCAACCTTGAAATCAATATGATTTACGTCTTCCAACATAGACCATATCAATGAGCAGAGACTTTTGATGTTTCGACTTAAGCATAATGTATGCAGCAAAATATTCCAACCTTAAAATTTATACATTCTTTGCCTTTACACAGTCTCAACAGACCAAAAATCTAACATTTTTCTCACTCAAAATTCAATACCATGGATTCTAACTTATCTCATATTCTTCAAGTAAACAAAACTTTCAAGAAAAGTTATTGACAATCGAATCCATACATAATCACTACTTAGGTCTGAATCAATTACGAAAAATTTGACACATCAATGTCAAACTTTGAAATTAACAAATCAAACCTTATATTTCTTATTACTTCTTATGAGATTAAAAGGTTCCTAAATCCTCATATTGACATGAATTTCTCATCATTCTATATGAATTAGATATGCTTATAAATCCTAGTATTATACAAATCTCGCATAAGCATTCTACTTATAAACCTACTCCATATAATTATCATTTCCTCATGATTACTAATACTTTTCTTCTAGACTGTATAAATTAATTTGAAGGTTCATTTTGATGATGACAATAAAAATTCAACTTCAAAAACATCTCAAAAACAAATTTACAAAGTGGTGCTACACTCCCTAGGTTAACCGAACCTAGGCTCTGAAACCAAAAATTATGTAATGCCTCTATATGGGGGTTAACAGTTTTTAAATAAATAAAATGAAAGTCAGAAAATAAAGATAAAACATCAAAGTAATTTGTCTTAGACTTAAATAGAAACTCTTAAAATAAAAATAAAACATAAACAAATATATATAAACTACAGTTTAATGTAGCACCTTAAATTTTATAATATACAACTGTCATCATCATCATTTCAACCCTTAACAAATCTTAATACATACACAAAAAGTAATAATCGATGCTTACATTATCATGAAAATCATTCTTTGTATTCGAAGCCATCCCAACGTAATATAATTACATAGCTTTCTCAACTATCTTTTTTGTAATCATCTCACACTTAATAAGTCCTGAAAAGAGGAAAATATAAGGAAATGAGCGACAACATGCTCAGTAGGAAAAACCATTACTCACCTTAAGGTTTTATTCATTACCACATTAAAACTACATGGCTAGTTAATTTACATCATATACCAGATTATGAGGTTTATTATGATCATATCTCGTGGATACCATAGCTAACCATTACCAAGTTTGACATTTATACAGATATACAAATATTACAATTCATCATTATTCCTAGGTATCCACATTAAATAAAGTAACACTCCACTTATCGAAACCCAAATGGGCGAGCTTGGCCACCTCCAAACATTCCGAGTGTATTTTGTTGAGGGGACATCAAGCCCCGAGTCCTCACCAAGTCGATTCTTGTACAGTGTGTTCTGGGACTTTCGACCCAAGAAAACGTCATTACCTTCCCTCTATTTTACCTTTTAAGGTATTCATACCCAAGGACGTAACCGCCGCCCTCTTCACATCTCACCATTTCTTCATATACAAATATCATTTGCAGTGCTAATTTTCCTAACCATGCTTCTCAATTTATAACAACATATGTTATTCATTATGTTCCTCGCTAATCAATACAGGGCGAGTTCATGTCATAGTTTCATATGTGATTCTTATATAATAGCAGTTCAACATAGATACATATATCTTGTGGTAAAACAATCAATTTAAATTCCATAAAAACCTCACAAAGGATGAGTAATAGAATCCCTACCTTTCAAGCTTCTCAACAATCTTTTAATCTTGGAATTAATTAACGTTAGCTCTATACACCCTTGATCCTAAGTCATGCATAAAGACAATTAAAACTAAAGCATAACATATAAC